>CM037852.1:139415931-139723411 GCA_021234595.1 Delia radicum
TTTTCAAAAAGTTCAAACGTCAAATTTTCGTAACATATAGTTCGAGGAAAAAAATAAAAACAAACATTTTTAAAATTTAAATAAAAATATAAGTCAATTTCTTTATAATGTCAGTAAGTGGCATGGTAGCTTATTATTAAAAAAAATTACACACCAATTAAGAACAAAATTATATACAATTAGTTTAAAGTAACACTGTGTATCTTGAGAAATTAAAGTAGAATAGCGATAATTGATCATATATTTCGGGCATCTAAATTTAATGGGCGTACTTATTATACATAAATTAAAAAAAAAAAAAAACCTATCTTAGTTTTTTATGGTAAATAGAAAACAGAACTTCAGCAACATTCGGGTATCAAATTGGTTTTAAATAACGTGCAGCTTTAACTAGTAAATCTGCAGTTTTATTCAGTTTTTACTATACTTAATATTTTTGCCAATTTGTCATTTTATTTCGCAAGGTTAAAAATGTTTGTCCATAAGCAAAAAGCCAAATCTGAACAATTATTATATTAAAATATAATATAATTTAAAAAAGATACTAAATATACTACACTTAAAATACTATGTAGGTAAAGACCACTGCAATGTAGTTAAAAACAAATGAAATTTCACTTAAAGAAAGGATGACTTACATTTCAGTAAATTCAACTTACATTGTCATTTGTTTTTAATGTTCAAAAAATTACTAACAATAGCAGTTAAAATGAACCGCATGTTAGTAAAAAAAAATAAACATTTATTTTTTTATTTTTTTTAAATGACAAAAAACAACTGTAAAAAAATGAACGTAAAATCATAAAACAGTCATTTGATGTGGTTTGTTTTTTTAAATGAACTACGATTTAGTAAAAACTGTTATTTGTACTACTAATGACTAACATTTACATTAAAAATAAAAAACTGTATTACAACCCTACACATTTTTAAAGAAGAAGTTCCCTGAGTGTAGAAAACAAAATTTGCATCAAAAAAGTAATTTATTGACATTAATTCACTTCTGTAAGCAAAATGCATTTTTTTTCAAAATCTTTGGTTCAAACCGCTGTATTTCAAAAACGAGGGTTTAAAATTTTGAAAAAAAATATGTGGTAATTATAAATATTCTCTATAGAGGTACTACATCCGTATGTGATATTCCTGCACGATTCTGAGTTATCGGCTTTTCAGTTTAATTTTTTCACATTTTCATTCATAACTCAGGTTACCGTAAGAGCATTTGGACACTGAATAGGAAAGTAATTTATAATAAACATATATTTTTTTGAAAAAAATTTTAAGAAACCAGTTTTTTAGAAATACAGCTTTGTGAACCGCGGATTTGGAAAACAATGCATTTTGCCGTGGATAAGTGAGTAATTTGTGTAGTGGTAAAACCACCATTTAAGTAGCTTTAAAATGTGGTATCAGCGAATCTCGTAGCTGAAGCCGTTTTTTAAAAAGATATAGAATATTATGTACGACAACTTTTCTAACACTTTCAAATATTTTCAAATACTTTTCATATTTTGAAACACGATATTTTAGGGTCCGCTGGGATTACCAAACAAAAACAGACATTACCAAGTATTTAAGTGTGTAAGTAGCTCACAAATATTTACTCAATTGATTACTTTTGTTCGCGATGACCCAAAATTATCTATTGTCGTTACCCTCTCGCTTACAAAAAGTGAGAATAATGAGTTACCTGATTGGTTACTCATACTAAATAATAAGTAATATCAATGTGTCCTCTAAAACATATAAACAATTCAAAATGAAGTTTTAATATCGTCGAGTAAATCAAAAAGGCCGTAACCACACTTTTTAGTTTTTTACAGAAGAGACAAAAAACATTATAAATAAAAAAAATCATAAAGCTTAGTATCCAAATTTAGAATTATGCTCAGAAACAAAGACGGATGTGATTATGAGAAAAAATTCGTGAAAATAGTAGTTTTTAAGTCATGTAGTTACGGCCATAACTATTGTACAATTTTTTTTAGTGAGTCCATAATCACTGTATTTATTTTGAATTTTATATTGAATATAATCGTAGTTTTATAGGAAACAATAGTTTTCTCAAAACATGTGAAAACGCCATTATGATTTTTTATTTGTTTAAGATGAAATATTGATCAATCTGAAAAACAAAAATTTAAGAAAACAGAGATGCATTTGAGATATTTTAGAAACCAGGAAATTTTAAAGTTGTTTTTATTCTATTTCAAAGTTGTATCTATCAAAGCTTCATATATCTCAATGAAGACAATATAATATTTCAAATGAGATATTAGTTTTTAAAGTAGGACTACTTGTTTAATTTTTACGACCATTTGAACAGTATGCATTTTTTATAATTTTTAAAAAATACCAACAGCGATATAACGTGAACGCCAACGAATTTTAAAAAATAAACAATTGATTGTCATACTACTAAGAAGATTACATATACACTTAAACAAAAAGTCCGTAAAGTTAACAAAAAAGTTAGTTCTTATATCTGCAAAATCATTTTGCTGAAAATCAGTGAGCTAAATTTTAGCAAAAATTTGCAATTTCAGCAAAATGCAAGTTTAATATAATTTTTATTAAAAATAATAAAATTATGTTTTTTCGACCTTTAATTTTGCAATGAAAATGAAAATTATTCAAGTTCGAGGCCATACTCTATATTTCTTTATTAGGATATTGTCCTACAAATATCTATAGAGTTTTTGTTTTCAAATTTATTCTTTGACCCTTTCAGGAATGTGTTGATAGATCTATTTCGGGAATTTTCTAGGTTTCCCATCATCAAATGTTTTACTGAAACTTAGGTCAATGCAAAAGAAAATCGACTTGTTAAAATCAACAACATTTTCGCTGTGTAGCTTAGTAGATTGAAAAAAACTAAAGAACTTAGTATACAATTTTAATTTTAGTTGTTTCTTTTGCTGAAATTAAATCTTTTTTTTTCTGTATATACAGTTGAGGTCACGAAAAATAGCAGTGCCCATAATAGAACTATAAAAGCTAAAAAAAATCTACCAGGGTCATTTCAGTACAAAACAAATGTCATATTCGGTAATAGATTAATTTGATAGTTATTTATCCGGCCAATTAATTTGTTAATCGGCCCACTATTTTTCAAAATAGTAACATATTTTTTCGGTCAGAAAATAGTAGCACTGCTAATTGTCTTATAAAAAAGTATCTATTAAGACTGATAAACCAATATAAAATGTTATGATTATCTTTTTTATTACCAAATGCAAAGAATCAGCTAAATGCAGATTATTTTTATTCGCAAGAGAGCGCTGTCAATACTTTCTTATGAATATCCTAATAAGGTAAAATCATAAATGAATAAATGTCGTTAATAAGCACACAAGTTCTTATAATGTAAGCTTATCAAAAATTATAATTTTTTATTAATTAAAGACATTAAATATACTTTAATCAAGTCTGCTCAAATATGAATTTAACGAAAAATGCGACATAATTCCTATGGGGTGTTAGTGATTTCAGGTTTTTTTTAAAGCTGCGCTATTTAGTTTAAAGGCGTGTTAAGCACCACTTTGTTATATACACTATTGAAAGACATATCCGCTATTATAATAAAAAGGAAACGAAGATCAAGAATGCCCGAGTTCGAAATGAAAGACATATGAGCACATACGTATTGGTTTTATAATTGTATTAACTTATAGGCCTACATAAGTCAGTCTACTTGGAAAGTACGAAATAGAAATTATCACAAGCAGATTAAAAGTTTTATTTTTACCTTTGCATAAAAAAAAACGGTTCATAATGAAAATGCGTTGATAAAAATCTAATATTATCACCAAAATAGCATCTTCTCATATAAATACATTAAAAAACATAGTGGGTCTGGCCATACCTCATGTGTTACGAATGTGACTATCGAAATATGAGTTTGACGGAGGGTTAAAAGAAATTTTGTGTAGACTCATATTCTTAAAATAATATTTTTTGACTTTGCTATGAAATTTCGAAAAATTAAGCAAACTATATGAAAAACGGGGCGAATAATGTAAATATAAAAACCCGCGATATTTCAAAAAGGGAATTAAGAAAACGTTTTGGATTCAGCTTAAATAGGTCTACTAAAACAATATGATTTTCAAAGGTAGTTTTGTGACCGTTGGGTAGTGTTATTACTGTTATAATTCGAGGGAGCTATAAAGCAATAAATCATTGGGGTGGTTGCATTGAAATATTTAATATACTTTCTGTAAATATTTAAATTACATTTGTTTGTAACCTATGCCAACTAAGTAAATTGACAAAAATCAAGTATAAATGACTGCTAAGGCATATTCTTTTTTCAAATGCATGTAAATAAAATCTTTCATTATAAGCATTATTGTAAATGAAAATATTTAAAATGATAGTAGTTGAACAAAACAATTTAAGAAAAATTCTATATTTGGACTGTATCCAAAAAACTAAATGTTACATAATTTACTTAAGGAACAAGTACCAGTAGCACAATATATTCCATATCAAATGGTTTGAAAATGGAGTGGCATCAAGCAGGATTACATAGAAGGGCGTCCAAAAATTGACTGCTGCTGAGTGTTAAAAAGGAGAATTTAGGGTAATCAAAATGGGGAATCAATCATAAATTGGCCAGAAAATTTCCCGTTTCAAAGGAAACAATTCGCAAAATCTTACTTCAAATGAACGCGAAACACTACTAGTGGAAGACGGTGCCTAATACACTAAAAAAAAAACAATTAGCAGAAATACCAACAAAGTGCAGACAACTGATTAAAACTATGAAAAAAACGTTCAATTATTAGATAATGAAAATACTTTCCTTTGCTTGAAACAACGGGAGATATTAATTCTGATTATATTTCTGATGAATTGAAAAAACTCCCGACAGGTACGGTATTCGGCCAAAGTAAAGTTGAACCAAACGTACTGGTGTCGGCAAGCCATTTCGGCAAAAGTATCTCACAAATTTACATCCAGCATTCCAAATCTATGGCTGTAAAACGTGAATATTTACATTTATAAATGTTTAATAAAACTGGAGAAATCTATCAAAGATAGATACTGTAAAGACGATATATTATTTTTGCCAGATTTAGCAATCTTTCATTATTCCAAAAAGACATTAGAATGGCCTAATGCAAAAAAATGTACTTTTTATACCTAAATACGCAAATCCTTTAAACGTCACAAAAAAACACGTCCATTTGACGACTTTTGGGGTCTTTTATGCCAAAAAGTGTATGAAAATGGTTGGGAACCCAAATACATTGAAGAATTGAAGAAAAAAATTAAAGCAGTGAAAAAACTTGACATATATATCGTCCACTGCTTGATTGGAGGTATCAAAAATAAACTACGCCAAATAGAAGATCGCGGTCGCGTTGGCTCTCTACAAAAAGTGAATTAATAATTTGTTTCTATACTGAGTTTATAATAACAATACTTTAAAAACGAAAAAAAAAAATAGTTTTTTAATTACAAGCATTTTAAAATTGCCCATTACTAAATTGGCATAGGGTTTCTCAGAAATCTATTAGCTTTTTATAATTCGGCTGTAAGAAAGTATTTATGAAATTATTATGGATAAACATTTTAAAAACACACGCAGAAAATGAACTCTTTTGTAGCAAACGTATGTGTAGCCCATATAATGGCTATCGAAGCTATCGCAACTTTAGTTTGACATGGGAGGCGTCAATTACATTTCACAATTATTGACTTGAGAAACTTTTCATTATCATTAATAATTTCAGACCTACACTCACACTGGTGGGCTTAAAGTTTTTCTTATAAAATTTGAAAATTTTAAATACCAAACATGGGGATTAGTGTCAACATCTGGGTATTTAATTACAGGACAATTACTCAATTACACAAAATTACATGTAATTATACGTAAAACAGTAATTTTGCCAATACCATGTCTGGTATTGGCAAAATTTATAACTTTACAAGGAAGCGTTTAACCCATTCCTGCCTAAGGGGTATTTAAATACCCAAGAAAATGTTGACATTAAAAAAATTTTAGAGCGGACCAGCTGAGAGATATCGCGGTAATTTTTTTTTATAACAAAGAAGAAAGATGGGCCTTAAATAAAAAAAATGTAAACGAATATTTTTTTGGGGCTTACCATATTCAGTTTTGCCACCACATTGAGAGCAACGATGACGAGAATTGAGTTTTCCAATGAAGTGATCCATACGGTCGTAACGCATTACCTGTTGTGCCCCGGAAGCGGACATTCTACCCGTATGACGACAATTTGACTTTATCATATCGATTCGCACACCTCTACTCGGAAGTCGTATTGAGACATGGGTGTTTTCTTTTCGTACTTGCGACAAAAACAATTAAGTTTCCATGCATTTACCATAGCCGCATCAAACGCATTTGTGATTAATGGCCAGTACCCACTTTTTCCCCGAATCCGAATTCGGTAATTGTTCATTGCATTGTCAAAAAAGTCCACGCCTCCCATGAAATTATTGTATTGGGTTGACCAAATGCGGTTGATCAATCGTCACCATTTTCAGTTGCTTTCGATCGTACCGTTTGGCACGAACCATTGGTGCAAGGCACGAGAAATTGGACAGTAAGGTCACGACCCTAAAGATAAGATGTTAAGTCAAAAATGTATTTGTGGCAAGGTGTGGTAACCAGTGATATACAATACTGCCCAAAAGCGTTTTTCATTTCACTACTTGATGTAATAATGATGGGGCAATTGTTGGTCACAGCATATTGGTTGGTGGAAGTGACCAAGATGTTGAAGACCTCCTCATCAATGAATTTTCCCAAATCTGCACTGGATTCAAAGCTGCAATTTGTTCATACACGCTTTGTATGAAGTTGCCGTATCATCAAATGGATTTTATTGAATTGATAATTTGCGACCGAGACCATCTTGGTTCATTTCTTGATCAATTCTGGGTCGCTTCGGTGCATTTCTTGATTTCAGAGTTGATTTACGACCACGGCCACTAGATGTTGAGGCCACCGGTGCATTATTTTCTCTTCAGTTTCGGGTTCATTTACGTCATTCCATATCATTATCACCACCACTGTCATCGTAAACACATTCAATTTCAAACTGTCCGGCAATCTCCCGAGGCAACTCCTGTTCATCGCGCAACAATTGAACATTGGTCGTCCAAAATCCTCATTATCACTAAGATTGTCGACAACATTCGGGTGGCGTTATTATGCCGTCAACGGTGTCTGCGTGTTCTACAAAATTCTCTCCTGCATCACTATCTTCATCAGACCAACTATCAAAAATAGCTTGCATTTCGATAGCAGTCACAACTTTCAGTCGACGAATCATTTTAAATCCAAATATTCCGTTTTAGATAACGACAATCTGAAAGTGGATGAATATATTCATAATTAAACGATGAAAATATTTGTCAAATATAATATAAAAAATTATTGTACTTACAACTGTTTATAGCAGCAAGCTTAGAACTTTTTTCAATTTTATTACACCTTTTTCTTATTACTGTGAACTTTTTTTTACATGTGGGATGATAATGCATAAAATGACACTAAGCGAATGAAACAGTATACAAAATGTCATAACAATAGCATGTTGATTTTTTGGCAGAGATGGAAAAGTGAAAGTAAAACCAATGCCTGTTGGGTATTTAAATACCCATGTCATATCTCAGGTGTGTGTACAGGTAAAAAATTTTTTTTTTGTTCCTATCAACTTCTGTGTTCTCCTGGACACATATATCCAAATTTGATTAAGATCGTACGAGCCGATCTATGAGCAGGCATTAATGGGTTAAGTAAACAAGTGTGAGCGTTGGTCTGAAATTATTAATTATATGACAAATTTTATTAGTGAATGATTGTGAAATGTAATTGAGGCAGCCCATGTCTGCTTTTAATAGCTATTAACTTATGCAATAGGAATTTTATTGTCGCGTTAAAATTTCTGTAGTATCAATCGAATTATATTTATCACAATCAAAAAACTTGGTAGCGGCAACTGAAATATTCGTTTGGCAACAAATACGGTAGCTACACTTGAATCTGGGTAAACTTTTTTCTATTTTTTGCTAATAAAGGCTTAATTAATTTGGAAGCAGAAGTATAAAATAACCTAGCATTGTAGTAATGAGTAAAAATAATAAGAATCATTTTGTATCTCTTTCTTGTCAAGTATAGAAGCATGCGAATGGTGACACTGGTGCGGGGTGTCTATGGACCAGGTTTCCAACGGGCCTTACCCATGGGTAGATACCCCTCCATTTTTCAGGCAGAGATTTTTGCTATCTGTGTCTGCGCGGAGGAGTTGTCTACGAAGGGGCACTATTAGATCTCGTATCTACATTCTTTCCGACAGTCAGGCGGCATATAAGGGCTTTAATGTCCTATGAGGTGTCATCTGGTCTGGTCATGGAATGCATTCTGGCTCTTAACCGACTTGGCAGGCGCAACTCGCTTACCTTAGGGTGGGTTCCTGGTCACGAGGGGCATGAGGGCAACGGGAGGGCAGATTGTCTTGCTAATTGCGGGGCCCGAAGGCCCTTTATTGGCCCTGAACCATTCTGTGGTATACCTTTGGGGTATGTTAGGGAGAAGCTCGGGTCGTGGAGGGAGTCAGAATTCTCTCTCTATTGGGGAAAACTCTCTTGGCCAACGACAGGCTAAGAGATTGATTTCTTTTTCCAGTGCAGGATCGAGGAGACTCTTGTCCCTCGGGAGGGGTGACTTGAAAACCCTGGTGTCTTACCTGACTGGACACTGCAATCTCAGATACCACCTGCTCAAAAGGGGTCTTTCGGACACGAATGAGTGTAGGTTTTGCGAACTGGTAGCTGAGACATCAGAGCATGTTCTTTGCGAATGTCCGAGGCTATGTGAAAGGCGTGCCAAGTTTCTGGCAATCGCTTGTCTCCCCTTCGGACATTATGAAGATTTTTGCCTAATAGGATTATTGGCTTTATAGGTAGCTTGAATCTTTAGGGTAACTTTAGGCAGCACAAAAGACCTAAGTTGGTCGCGGTGCATAGTGCCATATAATCTAATCTATAGAAGTTGAAGACTTTTTACGATTTTACTTGACAACAGTTTCAATGCATAGAAAAAAACAAACAAATGTTTCTTTACTTTTTTAACACATTTAATTGTAAAACGTGCCCGTACCTTTTATCACTTTACGAACAGACTAATGAAGCCGTAATAGTTGTAAAAATTACAATGCTTTTTGATTTTGTAGTAAATAAAGTATTTTTATATCATATTTCTTTGTATAATCTCTTTGTTTAAAATTCAATATATTATATTCCATTCAATATATTTTATCTCCATAAACCTTTGATGCAATATGTAAACAGATTTCATTGTATACAAATGTTTGCATAAAAAATAAACTAAAATGTCATTAATCTTAAATCTCAGAATCAACTACATTTATTGCTTATTCAACGTAGTAAAATATATATTTACATTTACTACTGTTGCCTTAGTAAACTAAATGCATTGGAGCTAAATCAAATTGTGATTATTTGCAGCATTTTTTTCTTTTATTTTCAATTTCTGTTGACTTACAAGGAAATGACATAGTGGTAAATCTACAGATTTGAATGAAACTTCGATATGCTGTAGACAACAAACCAATAGTAGATACGTTATTATTTTTTAAGTGCGCAATCTCATGTTTAGGGATTAAAAAATGGGGTAAATAATTAACCAATCTTTAAATATATTTCTTATATAAATTAGTAAACTATAGGCAAATTGGGTATCAAATGAAAGGTATTTTAAAGACGCATATGAAACATGCCCGTGAATGTCCAAAACATTTTTGTTATTCAAAAAACTATTTTTGTAATATGGGAAATTTTATGGGAAATTTTTGCTGCTCTGCGCTCAAATTTACTTACAATAATGCTTTTTTTTATTTTAGCAAGAAGGTGTCTGGGCTTTTCTCGTAATAGTTCGGCTTTAACACAACTTTCCCCGAAGATCTTTTGTAGCGCATATTTTAAATATTTCAGATAAGTGGTAACACTAGGCTTACAACATAAGCAATATGGATATAAAATTTTCTGTTTACTCGAGTAATTTAATACTGCGCATCTGAAAAATTTCGTAAAATTTTGTGATTTTTAACCGACTTTTTAACCCCTTAACTACATATTCAAGTTTCAATAAAATCTGCGAACTCACTACTGTGAAGTTTCCTTGTTTTTAATTTTATAAAAAAAGGAAAACTATAAAAAAAAATAAATTCAAACTTTTGGTTAGATAAATTTTGACGATGAACTCTAATGTTTTAATCATACTACCAAACATGCTTCTTTGCTATACGTACTTAAGTTTGCTATGACGATATAAGTTTGGTTTTTTGTTTTTGCAGCTATGACACACTCAAAAAAATACGTTAGTAGAGAGGTTAGTAAAACGCCTGTAAATCAAGTATACTATTTTTCAGCAACTTTTTTGCTAAAATTATGTTTTCGGCAAAAATTTTAGTTCAACTTATTCAGCGCTTAACTGTTTTGAACTAATGTTTTACTAATATTGTACTAATGTTTACCTTATTTAGTATGCTAAAAAAAATTGTGCTAATATGCACATTAATAGTGTAAACGACAACCAGATATACGCAGAATGAAGTAGATATCACTGCATGTCAAGATGTAGTAGAGAGACGAGGAAAATGATACTAAAGAGTACAACTCTTATAAGACATATAAAAAAATCAACCATGAAAGATTTTTGGAATTGTTTTTCACAAATAAAATTGTAAATTAAAACTTCTTGAATTTTGTGTTGTTACCGGCTTGTCAAAGTAATTGGCTATTAATTAAATTAAAGATAAAATTAAATATTTAAATTAAATAAAAATTAAATGTTTATTTGTAAACAAATGTTCATAGTCATTACAATGTAATGTGGTCAAATTGCAAACAAATATACATTCAGGTAGACAGGCTAAAGCGAACGACAAGGGCACACATCTTAGGTAATTTTTTATGTTCCCTTTTTCTTATTTCAAAAAGAAGGTTGCATATTCGTATGCCATATTTTGTTATTTTTTCGTTTCATTTCTTGAATTAACTATGGCATTTTTCTTCATTTAAAAACTGCCATAATTTAGACAACAATTGATGTAATTAGTTGAAAAAATATTTTGTTTATGTTATATATAATTATTTCTATATATTTTCAGATAGTACATTAATTCCTGTCGTCAATGTGGGAGTATGTAAATTAGTTTTAAAAGAATCACAAAAAAATGTTTAGGATTTTCAGAAAATTAATTAATTTTACTACAATTTTTTTTAGTTTTTTCAGTCTACTAATATGCAGCAAAAGTTTTTGTTAACTTTTAGCAAGATTTTTTGATATTTAATCACTAAAGTGCAAAGTTTGCAAAAGTTTTGCTAAGTGTTAGCAAAACTTTTTGCAAAATCAACTAATTTTGTTGCTAAAAATAGCTTCTTTTTTTTTTGCTGATATTAGACATTTTTTGGTAAGCACCCTCGTGACTAAAATTTTGCTGACTAAGCACGATTTTTTGCTGACTTTACTAACTTTTTTTTGAGTGCAGAATATATTCATGTTTCTAAAGGCAAAAAACCTTGACACACACACACACACAAAATCTGAAAGTCTCTTTTTTAAATGAATTCCTCTTGAGAAGCAAATTTGTGATTTTTTTTTAAACAAAGTTTTTAGTAAGACTTTAAGTCATTTAATGTATGTAGAATTAAGAATTAATGAAAACTAAAGTTCTCAGAAGAAATTTTCGTGAAATATTTTAATAAAAATTTAAGGTTTTTAAAAAAACTTCTTTTGATTCTTTTAACTCTTAAATGCTCACTGTTTCTACATTTTTTCTTCATCTCAAAGTAAAATATTGCGTATGAGTGATATTGTATAGTATAAAGCATCACTCATACGCAACCATTTACTATGAGTTGATTTAAGATGGAGAAATTTTTTGCTTCTTTAAGGAAACGAATTTTTTGGTCTATCTTTTTATTTACACCTTTTGTGAATATGAAAATTAATATAGCTAAAATTATGTGTCATTCCAAAAATTTCCAATACAGTATTTGAATATGTGACTATGGGTATCATTGAAAATAAAACACATCGGTATTCACTTTCTTTATGTGCTATTAAAAGTTTTTTCAAAATCGGCGTAGTTTGCGTTCTATTGCATCTCAAAGTTCGATATTTTTAGCAAAACTAAGAAAAATACCTCAACTTTCAAAGTTTTTATCCAATTTTTACAAATTATATCTTACACTGTAATAATCCACGCGTAAAAGTATGAAAAATTGTCAAAATAATCAAAAAAAAATAAACGAAATTAGTTTATTTTACGAAAGTTTCTGTAGTTTTGACAATAGTTTCGTATTTTTATGCATGGAGAATTATGAGTGTATGAAAGTTTGGATTTGTTAAAAAATCATACAATCTGTGTGACAAAATTGCAAAAAATGAAAAAACTAAATTTTTTCGCGAATATTTCTAAAATTACATCTTTGAAACTAAGACTACATATTTGATGATAGGTAGGGTTTGGAATACGGGAATTCCCGGGAAAATTTTTCAAAATGTGAGTGGAATGCGTTGGTGCTATTGTATTCCTGCAAATAAACGCGATGCAAAGTTTAATTTTTCGTGTATATAAATCTAAATTACAAAAAATTTTTAAGCTATTTTCTAAATCGGACATTTTTAAACCGTAAGAATTTCATTTCATTTTATAAATAATAAAATATATATTATATATAAATAACAAAATGTTAGCCAACAAGTAGTATACCTTCCCGGCGGACACGCTGTACTTATGTGAACAAGTTCACACAGAAATTAGTTTTGTTCTTTCTTTATTGAAACGTAGGGAGTATGGCAAAATGTTTTTTGGATTTTTTTTTTTTTTGCAAAAATAAGCCTTTTTTAATTTACTTTTAGCATTATTTTGTTTAAAAAAATTGTTACATTTTTAATAAACAAAATTTAACTTAAAAAATTACATTATCAATTTAATGTTTTAGAATAAATTAATATTCACATTTAAACAAATAAATCATGTAACTTTATGAAGTACTAAACCGAATGTGGATTAATTAGATATAATTTTAATGGATTTAAAATGTTTATTACAAAAACATAAACATTTATAAAAAAACAACTACATATACATATATCACAAAAAACAACAACATTATATTTTAAGCGTTAGTATAAAAAAATATCAAGCAAGTTCCGAATTTGAGCAACTATTTAATTGACTCAATTAGTTTTTAATTGACAGCTTTTAAAATTTTAAACAAATCGGTTTTATTGAAAAAAGTAGGGATATATTTTGTTCTGTGTACGTATTTGCACGTCTTCTTTTTAACTAAAATACCTTAGAGATTTATTTTTTAGCTCATTTGACTACCTGTTTGTTTTTAAATATATCCTCTTAGTATATAAAACGTGTTATGTAGACAAAGACCCAATAATAATATTATATATTTATGACATACAAGGGAGGTATCCCGCAGCAAAGCCACCTTTTTTCTGATTTTAATGAACTTTGGCCATGTTCAGATATAAGATATTAACATTTCTTTAAAGATGCCCAAACACAATTTAAAGTTTAAAAGCGGAGTGAAAAAATAAAAGGTTTCAGCGTAAAGTGCTAAATCCTTAATCGTGGACAGAGAGAGAGTGGCCACTGTTTTGAATAATTGGAAATATAGGAGGAAAAAGCTTTTCGGTAATGTCGCTTAAAGTTGACCGGTTAAGAATACCGAAAAGGCTCAGACACACCTTCAATTAATAGAGCTACAATTGCTTGACAAACTGCAAATTTTAATGTCACTTAAATTTTTCTTTAAAATATAATTAAATGAAAAAAACATAGAATGTGGTAATTGTTTGTTATATGAATGCACCTAAAAATGTTATGTAAATAAAGAATTGAATTGAAAAAAAAAAAAATTTACAGCAAAAAAAAAACACCCGTCGCACAGTAGCGCCTGTAGAACAAGTGAGGTGGTAAAAATCAAAAATTTTATGTGCCCCTAAAAAATATTGAATAAACCTATTTTATAGGAAATCGTCCAACGATTTCAAATATGCCACTCTTATTATAATCAGATTTTTGGTTCAGAAGATATAGCCCTTCAAAGTTGACCGATTTTTAGTGTTCAAAAAAACAGAACATTTTTATGTAATTTTGTCCGCTTTCAGATGCAGAATCTCGAAAACTAGATAACGGATCGTCATTCTTTTTAATGTTATTGATAGATATATTTATTAAGAGAAGATTAAAAAAAATTAGACTGTTTGCTTTGTATTGCTCCAGGTACTTTGATATTTACAAACTATCCATTTTTTCAATATTTCTCAACTTTGGTTTAAAATAAAAAAACTATTAAAAACTATATTGCCATATTTTCAAAAAAAGTTCTTTGATTAGTCCTTTACCTATTGCAAAAATTTTCAGCTGCCCGTCCTTGCCCCATTTTTTTGCTAGAGGTAAAATTTTGAAAAAAGACATTTTTCAAAAAAGGTGTCGCATGCATTTTTGTGCAATTAATGACATATAAATGCGCAAACCCATTCTTATTATTATTGTTAATATATATGATTTTTGTTTATGATTTTAGGTAGATTATAATATATATTTTAAAACAACCATAATCCCGTTATTAGTCAAGGTTAGGTAGATTTTTGTTTTTAATTCAAGGTAGATTAGACTATATATTTAAAAACAATCATTATCCCGTGATTATTCTAGATAAGGTAGATTAAACTATATATTTTGAAAAAAAAAAATATCATAATCCCGTAGTTATATTTTTCAAACAAGTTGGACTAAAAGTAGACTACCCCAAGCACGGATACGGAAACTCAAACGATGGAAACACTTCGAGAAGATTTTTTGAAAATGATGAGGCTGTAACTCGAATCACTGGAATAGACAATGAAATCATTAAGAGATTGGGAACGATCTTGAATATTTTAAACTGCAAGGAAAAAGTTGATTCTGAAAAGTATGGAGAATATGCCTCGAAAACTGCATCTCTTTTAGCAAACTTATATCCACAAAATTGACCCCGACAGTTCATAAAATATTGTCACATGAAAAAGATATAATTGAATATCAGCCTTTGCCAATTGGAGAGCTTTCTGAAGAAGCACAGGAATCCCTAAACAAATTTTATAAAAAATATAGACTGCTGAACACTTTCAAATCATCAAGGGTAAGGCAAAATGAGGATCTCTTCAACATGTTAGCAGCATCTTCCGATCCACTTATTTCATCACTGCGGCATATAAAGTCACGAAAAGAGTTTGAAAATAATTATAGTTCAGAAATGATAAGTCTGTTAGATATACCTTTCTTTACGGACTGTGGGCAATATTATACAAAAAATTGAAAAATAAATAAAAAAAAAAAATTGAATTTTTTCTGGAATAGTTTTAAATTATAAAAGCCTTTAATAGAGACAAAAAAAAAAAAACTAAAAAATTTAAAAAAAATGAAAATGATTTTTTTACAAATATCAACTTTGCTAACATATAAATAGGCACCTAAGAGGCGTAGAACACTTTTCAAACACTCATTTCATAGGTTGATCGATTATCTATCATATGCTTTTTAAATTTGTTGATTATCTCATTTGGTTCGAAATTTATGATTTTTGCAACGAAAAATGTGGATAATAAACATTTGTGTGTTCTGCTTTCACTTGATCTTACCAAAGCATTTGATATAATATGTCATAAGTTACTTTTAAAGAAACTTATTGAAGTTTACAATTTTTCAGGGACTGCAGCTGCACTAATATGCTCGTATCTCTCGGATCGTGGCCAATTTGTTTCTTCTGGTGCAGAATGTTCTGAGGTGTTGCCGGTTATAAGTGGTGTCCCTCAGGGGTCCGTTAAGGTCCTCTACTGTTCACTAAGTTCATAAATGATTTCTTCAGTATATTGAATGTTGGAAGATGTTATATGTTCGGGTATGCGGATGATATACAAATTTTGTTTTGTGGTAAAAAGGATAATTTGAGTGTACTACAAACGGTGATAAACTATTCAACTGACCGTATTTCGAATTGGATGATGGATAATTACATATACATTAATACGATGAAAACAAAGGCAATGTTATTTTCCAACTCACACCATTGTGCTCAGGATTTATATATATCTATCAATGATACTGATATTGAGTTTGTACACCGTTTATCGATTTTGGGAGTAGTGATAGACTGTAATTTAACATTTGAACATCATATTAGATATCTTACGTCAAGAGTATTTTTTCATATTAAGGAGATTATATAATACAAATTTGATTATTCCAGTTTATGTTAGGGAGAGAATTGTCCATAGTACTATAATGCCACTTTTTTTTATACTGTGTGGAGATATATTCTGGCACTTGGGATTATAACATAAATGATATTCGATTGCTCTTTAATAGAGTAATAAGATATATATATATTCGGTGCGAATCCGTGAACATATTACAGAACATGTTTATCGTTTTCTGGGAACATCGTTTGACGATTTTATAAGTATACGTCTTCTGCTTTATTTTTATCGGGTATTAAGTATAAGATGTCCTTTGTTTGTATCAAACTTTTTTAGATTTACTAGATCAACTAGATCGAATTTGCTTATTATACCATTTAATACTCCTTGGGTAAGTCGGTATTTTCAAAGGCGTTTGGTTTTTGTTATATGCACTACCATCATTTTTAAGGCATTTTAACTATACCGATCATGTTTATAAGGGAAAACTTTTAAATCATTTTCATTAGTAACATCAATTTTAATATTTTTGATAATTTTATTACAACAAGGTTAATAGAAATGATGTATATTTTTGCGTTCTGTTCTAATTGGGTTAGCAAAAAAGAAGAAAAAAACAATTAGTGTGAGTTTTATTGAGTAATAAAATAATATTTATAATTATTTTAAAGTAGCTAATTAATTGTTATCAGGGTTTATTTAATTATAATTTTAGTTTAAGGTTAACTTAAGTGAGTGGAATTATTGTAATTTATTAATTGGCCAAAAAACGGCTTTCAAATTACAAATGAAGAATATTAAAAAAAAAAAAAAAAACTCAAATGGCGCCACTGTGCGTCGCTTAGATTTTTACCTTCACAACACATTTAAGGTATATTCCACGTTGGAGTATCTCCCATATCAGACAAAATGTTAAATTCCCTTTGAAGTTTTATCTAAAAGTAAATGGTATGCCTTAGAATCAAGTCAAAGAATAGATTCATTGGAAATAGTTTTACTTAATTAAATTAATTGAAACCATATTCTTAACATTTATGCTTACAAATTTGGTACACTAATTAATTATTTGTTTTATTTCTTTTTTTTCAGGTGAGTGTTTCCTACTTCTTTGCTAAGAAACTTCTTAATTTATAACATTCAAGTAAGAAAATTTGTTTTATTAGCTAAGGAGTGAGATCGAAAAAAAAACCGACAGACATTTTTCCTAAAACGTAATGGTTAGCGCGTTGGACTGTTGCACAGATGGTCCCCGGTTCGATTACCGGTGACGACAACATCAATTTAGGAAGCTAATATATACAAGTTTTCTATCCCTCATATGTATCGCAGCGTCCGCCTTCGGTGTTCCCATAACACTTAACCCCACCGAAAAAGCTTCAATAAATTCGCCAACTCTACATCAGGTGGCGAGCAACAACTGTTCTAAGACTTATCTAGCGCAATTACAGTGTTGTCATGTTTGAAGCCCTTCATCCTTCACCACCTTTTATCTCTCCACTATCCCCTTTCCAAAGAAAGCAACACATTAATAAATAGGAAGAATTTCCTGAGTGTTGACTCTCTTTAAAAAAAAAAAAAATTTTATGTGGCAAATATTTAACGTATCTGCTCATTATTCCGCTTAGAATGTTATCTGAATGACAGATTTTTTTTTTGCTATTTTATTATCCTAATTGCTACGAGCTGACCATTTCCAAAAAAGCGACAGTACTGGGAACTTGTTTTCTATCCTTTATCAATAATTTAAAAAGAATCTTAATATCTGAGTTCTGGGTAATTTTTTTTTTTAATATTTTCGGTTTTTTTTTTTGCCTTCACTTGGTTAAAAATATGCATAATACTATAATGACTTACTTGCACTAAAGCTCGTTACTTTCCAGCTTGCAAACAATCAAAAATCAGTTGTTATACACGAACTTACTGGAATTAAAAAAAAAATAATGAGATTAAAAACAGATTTTCGAAAAATGTTGTTATCATGACTTTATATCTAAAATAATAATAAGAGTAAGCACTTATCGGTAATGTATTATTATTTTGCATTGAAATAATGGGAAAGGAACTAGTTATTATTTGCCATTTTTACTCATATTTGCTATTTTACCTTTTTTATTTTTCAGATTTTGGCTTAAAAACAGCTTTTTCTTAAGATTTTTGAGCTTTAAAATTGCTTTTTGCAGACATTGTTCGCTTTAGGTGCATTTTTTTTTCTCAACCTTTATATATTTTTGCTATTTTTATGCCATTTTACAAAATTTTTTTTTTTTTTTGCCACCTCGGATTTTGTCATTTTTTGTCTGGTGATTAAATATATTATTTAAAGTAATTGCAGCGACCAATCGGGTGTCATTACTGGTAATAGGATATCTAATAATATGTTATTACCGCTTCTATACTGGGTGGATAAAAAAATGTTCAGTGTCGTATACAACAGCATTTATTTTGGATGAAAGACGACATTTACCCCCCAAAACCAAAAAAAAAAAAAAAAAAAAAAAAAAAATAGGAAAGGAAAGGAAAAATAGGAAATGAAAAAGATAAAAGGGCAAAAGGAAAAGAGGAAAGAAACAAGAAAAAGTACAGGGAAAAATAAAAGAAACGGAAAGGAAAAAATATTTTTAAAGTTTTGAAAACCACAAAATTGCCCTGATAGTGGGAAATTAAAACAATTGAAATTCCCGGGAGGGAAATTCAGCAAAAAATGTTAAATTTTATAAAATGCAAAATAATGAAACTTTTCGGGTGAATCTATAAAACTTTTCTTCTAAAAAGCTTCCCTCTAAAAGGATTAGCTGGATGCGCTCCTGGTTTAACAATAACAGGTTTAACAAATGTTATATTGTTCCGAGCTTAAAAGCTTCATACGTCGCACAGTGGAAGATTTTACGATTCTAGGAAGACAAAATTTTATATCTTAGAAAATAATAAAGCTAGCGTCATAAAATTGTTGTAACAATGTTCTCGGACCATGGTGGCAGCTTTGGTGAAAAAATGGGCGGAACTGGACAAATGCCACGCCCACCACCCATATAATTGAAAAAATGTGCGTATGATACGATTAACACTGGATTAAATAGGAACTAAAAACCATTAATTTGTACAAAAAAGGGGCGTGTCTACTGCCTTTAAAAATATTTCGTTTGAAAATTTAAATATGCATTGGAATATTTAAAATAAATACTTACGAGTTAAAAATGACAACAAATGCTTTATTTTTCTTTAAGGAAAAGCTATATAAATTTTTATTATCTTTAAAATAAAATATATATTACAATGTACACACAAATTAAAATAATTTATTAAATTTCATGGTTATGGCAACCAGGTGCTTCTGGCTTCTCTAATAATTCAAGTACTTCAGGGGTCAATGCGGATTTTGTATAAACTGGAGGTCTGCGCAAACTGTTGATATATGGATCTGATGGTATTAAAAGTCTATTCATTAAATCTGTATTAGTGTGAATTCTAGAAGTTTTTCGCGTGAAGTATTCTCGACATTTTCGTTGGTGTTTATTTCTTGCTTCTAACACCTCCTCCGACAATTGTCTATTAGGAAGAATGCATTCATCAATAATTTGTTTTGAGTGCCATAAAACTTTATGGACAGTCACAGGCATACAGTACCACGAATATTCTTTCAAATGAAGTTATTATTTTGCCACAAACATAGCCAAAAGAACGGTCAGTTCTTATAATTTCGGGTTTTGTTAGCCATATATCAAAAATTTCATGGTATGAGATGTTGTCACTCATAGCAGATTATTTATGAGATCGGCAAATTTTGGCAGACGATTTAAATGGTTGCTTCAAGTAGTCACTTTAGCTATTTGTATAAAAAAAATTTTGTGATAATCCGTTGTGTTCCCTAAAACTTACAGCTTACCGAAATTTTTTTTTTTTTGAAAATTTCCGAAAAAAGTTATTTCTTAAATTAAATAACACTAAAAATACTTTCCAAGTTTTATAAACGTATTTACACGATTTATGAAGACGAGAAACTAGCTAAACTAAAAAAAACAAGTTTTATTGGCATTTTAAATTTACTTATAGATGTTCAAGTTCAACGTACCGTTATTTTGTTACTGTTGACAAATATGTCGAACTTTTTGCATTTAACTACTCAGTAAGAAATCCTCTTTCATTATGATTAAAATATTTATTAAAATTGAAAGTCAAAAGGGAACTTTTATCCAGCTAGATTGGCTAAATCTTACGTCGTACGCGGTAGTTTCATGTATAAATATATTAAGAATAAGATTAAATCATTGTTTTGGGGAGAGGAAACTTTAGGGGATGTCCATTAAAATAACAATTTTCGTTCATTAGACACCTAGCCAAATAGTAGCAGTAATTTTTTTTTTTGGTAAACTTTAATACGTGCAGAAAGATGGCCGAAAATGGCCGATTTTGGCAAAAATAGTATCATTAAAAATTCCCAGAATTCAAAGTTTCGAAAAAAATTTATTTTTTATTTCATTTATTCATTTAAAAAACTCAAAATTATTTAGACATGGAATTATGGCTTAACTAGATATCATTAACACACTTTAGCCTGGAATTCAAAATGACCGACGAAATAGATAAAACTGCGAAAACGCATTTTTTTTTATTTAATTTTAAAGATTTTTTTAAATTCATTATTTGGAAGATGTCAATTGCTATTTTTATCATATCAAAAAAAATTATTAAATTGTAAAAATAATAATTTAAGTTTGTGTTTGAAGCGAAAATTGAAAATTGCTTATTTTGTCAAAAATTTAAAAAAATATTTAAAGTTTACATAATTTTAAGTTATTTTTAATGCCCTTACAAATAAGTTAAATATGAAACATTTTATAAATTAATTAAAATGGCTTTTATGTTTGTATACTTCACTACATATTTCCTTTCCCCAGAAAATAATCTTCTAAATACTTATCAAATTAAAATATCAGAAAGACGACAAATAAGTTTTATTATTTTGTAACATAACTATAACTATATCAATGATATAAGCACTACTTGACATAAAAAATCCTTAGAGTATTATAAAATAAATTTAATTAATATCAGAAAAAGAACAGGAGTATTATGAAATTTAAGACTTTTTTTGCCAAACAAATAAAGTCTTGCCATTGATACAATTAAAGTGTCTCATTAGACAGGAGCAAGCATCCAA
This sequence comes from Delia radicum, assembly GCA_021234595.1. Taxonomy (NCBI): domain Eukaryota; kingdom Metazoa; phylum Arthropoda; class Insecta; order Diptera; family Anthomyiidae; genus Delia; species Delia radicum. The sequence continues at coordinate 139,437,363 of CM037852.1, forward strand.
ACTGAAGCTACGCAAAGATATTAAGACATCAAAATATTAAGCACGAAGAAGTTTTAGGTTATAGCACCAACGAAAAAAAATATAACCATTAGGGCCGTTTTTAAAAAATCAGTGAATATTTCCGGGACATTTTATAAAAATTGATTATTTTTTTCGAAAATTTAACTAAATTTGAATGTATCTATCAAAATTTGCATAATTTTTGGAAAAAAACACTTAAGTTTTATTAGCAAATAATGATCTTTACCTTTATCGAAAACCTTTTTCGCCCTCAGCAAACTGGGGACAAAAAGTCAATTGGAACTTAATTTCAATTATGACTTCAAGAGGATAAAGGCTTTAAATTGACCAACAAAAATCGTCTATTGATAAAACTAATTATTTTATGTAACTTGATCCATATAGGGATTAGTTTTGTAGTCTTAAACAAAAACGACCAACTAGGAAATTTACAGAAACACACCTTCCATAATTTTCGGGTCAATATCACTTCAATTTTATTAGACTATTATTGTCTTTATTTTATTCAAAAAATCTTTAGCCCTAAAGGGCTGGGGTACAAGAAACACCAATGAAACTTAATTTTGAATATGACTACAAAAAAGAATATAACCTATGCCAATTTAGTAGTTCGACAATTTTAAAACGCTTGTAGTTAAAAAATAATTACTTTCTTTACAAATTTATTTTTATTTATAACGCAATATAGACCATAAATTAGTAAATCACTTGACATTTTTATGCTTTCTACCTCCAATCATGCTTTTGGGGGCACTCATACCGCACTAGGCTTCCCAACCATGTTCATACACTTTTTGACATAAAAGACCCCAAAAGTCCTCAGAATAAAATCCAGAATTAAAAGAAAAGTATTTATTATCATCTAAAATTAATAGAACATTTTTTTTCATAAAGTTTTTTCTAAGTTGTCGGCATTGGTAGACAATTTATATTTTAATTGTATTAATTAACTTAGTTGGCATGGGTTAAAGTCTTTAAAAGGATCAACAAAAAATTCAAATTGATACAAATTATTATTAATTGTAACTTGGTCCATATAGGGATAATGTTTTCACTTTTCACCACTAGGAAATTTACAGAATAACATTTTTCAGATTTTTGTTAAATTTGGATATGGGATAAATATTGTAGTCATAATTAAGTTAAGTTGAATGGGTCTTTTTTTCCAGGAACTTAAGGATTAACGATTTTAAGATAATTATTGTCTTATCACACTTTTCCGAAAATTATGCAAACTTTGATAAAAACATGAAAATATTTTTAAATTTTTGACAAAATAAGCAATTTTGATAAAAATATCGTGGAAAGTAGTCGCTCCAAACACAAACTCGAATTATTATTTTTCCAATTATTATTTTTTTTTTTGTCTTAATAACAACTACCATATTATAAAAAATAGCAATCGACATCTCCAAATTAGGCATTTTGAAAAAATCTTTAAAATATTACGTTTTTGCATTGTCATTAAATTTGTGGGTCATTTTGGATTTTATTTATTTTATTTTTTTTATTTATTTATTTATTAGATAATCTAGCACAACAAGATGTAAATCTTATAAATTATAGTGCTAGTGAGTATAAAAAACATTACACATATTAAATAAAATTAAAAAACAAAGTTAAAATTTAATAATTAAGATACAAAGATAAAAATACAAAATTAAAAGTAACAAGTAACAAGTGTTTAAATAAGGAAGGCATCTAAGGTTAGGCAAATAACTGGCAAATTGAATATTTAACCAAAGTATATTTTAAGCTCATTTTTAAATTTGTTTGCGTTGTTTATGACTTGAATTCGATTAGGAAGAAGGTTCCAAAGACTAGTGGTGTAAATGAAAAATTGGCGTTGTGATAATATGCTTTTAAATTTTTTCTGGATAATATTATTCCCACGATTTGATCTAGCAAATTGTATTCTGCTGTATAGGTAGACAGGTTGCATAGACGTGATTATTTTATGGAATAAAATAAGACTCCTAAATTTAAGAAGGTTTCAAAGCTCATCTTATTAATTTGATATGAAAAATTAGATATAGATTCACGGCGCCCTTTGTCGAAGACATATCTTGCAATATTGTTGTAAGCAACTTTAAGTTTTCCAAAGTCCGCAGTGTCACAGTTTGCATAAATTTCACAGCCATATAACAGAACGGGGATAAGATACGTTTTTGCTAATAGCATACGTATATTAAATGGTGTTGAATATTTAACAATCCATAGATTACGAAGCATTCCGAAAATCCTTCCCACTATTGAGTTTATGTGGTTGGACCAAGTTAATTTAGAATTGAATATTACTCCGAGATTTTTCGATGAGTCTACGAGTTCGATAATATTGTTGGGTATGGAAAGCTGAATATCATTACTTAAGGTTCTTTTACTTTTTTACAGAAAGATGCATTTAGATTTTGAAGGATTTATGCTTAAGCCATTGGCAACAGCCCAGTTGTGTATATTGGCTAAATCACAATTAATATTTTCTACGCATAGATTTATTTCATTAATAGAAGTACTGTTGTAGATTTGGACGTCGTCAGCATACATTTGCACCTTGCCGTGTCTCATTACATCTGGTAAATCGTTTATATATAAACAAAATAAAAGAGGGCCTAGTATAGATCCTTGCGGAACTCCTTTTTTTACATGGAGAGCTGTTGAGTACCTTCCGTTAAAACTTACTAGCTGCGATCTGTCAGTGAGATAAGACTTAATAAGCTTGCATGCTGAACTAGAAAAATAAAACATTTTCTCAATTTTCTTCATTAGTTTTGAATGATCTACAGTGTCGAAGGCTTTACTATGGTCTAACAGAACTAAGAATGAAACCATGTTTTATCAAGTTTAGCTCTTAAATCCTCAATCACGTCCGTTAGCGCTGTTTTGCAGCTTCTGCCCTTCACAAAACCAGATTGGAAATCGGATAAGAGTTTATGTCGACTAAGGTAATCTTTAATCTGTCTACTCATGAGATTTTCCAATACTTTTGATAAAAATGGAAGGATCGCAATAGGTCGAAAATCATTGTTTTGCTTAGGAATAGGAATAATCTTTGAATGCTTCCATACGTCTGGAAAAATGGATTTTGTGAGGATTGTGTTAAATAAATGTGTAATAAATGGTAAGAGCTTTTGTATAATGGCTTTAGAAAATACTGGATTCATTTCGTCCAAACCAACTGCATTCGATTTCATAGTTGAAAGGCTTTCAAGAACTTCACATTGGTCAACACAACGGAAACTAAAGCTATTTTCGATAGGAACGATGCATAAATCATCATAAAAGTTATACAACGGAGAAAGAGCATTAATGTTTACAAAATGATCATTTAAAAAATTCACATCGACATCATCATCGCAGAGTGGAGCGTTATCACGTCCTATACCAATCTTGCGGATTTCTTTCCATTTGGATCTATTGTCAGTGGCCGAAGAAAATTTTCTTCCATAAAATAAGGTTTTCGCCCGTTGTATTTCCTGCACCACATTTTTCCCAGCAGATTTGAATAAAACATGAAGTTCTGTTGTTTTAAATTTCCCGCCACCTACTATAAGCAGCATTACGTTTATCTATTAATAATTTAATTTCCGGGGTAAACCACGATTGATGTTTGCCCTTAATTAAATTAGTTTTCATTGGAACACAAGTATCTAATAATTGTTTAACATTGTCCTGAATAAACAGCAGTTGGTCGTTAACATCATCAAAAGAGTAAATCTGATCCCAACGGATGTTTTCTATATTTTGGTTTAAAGTTGTGAAATCAATATTACGGAAATCACGATAGGTATAAGAGGTATCCTCTTTTTTTACACGGGTATCATATATCAGATATATAATATCGTGGTTTGAAAAAGCAGATCCAGGGAGTTGTTGATATAGCAGCACTTTCGATTAATGGTTAACGAATACTAAGTCTATCAAACTAAACAAGCTAAAGTGGGTTAAAAATATCGGCTGAAGTCAGAATCCCATATCTGCATAATTTTGAGTATACTAAATGAAGGAATGAAATAAAAAGTATATTTTTTTGCGAAATTTAGAATTTTAGGAATTTTTAATAAAACACGTTTCTTCTAAAACAGTCAATTTTCTGCCAACTTTCCTCAAGGATTAACGTTAAAAAAAATAATAAAAAATAAAACCGATTTCTTTCATTTGCAACCATTTTTAATATAACTGGGATGTGTTTGAACGAAAATCGTTATTTTAAGAGACTTCCTAACGTATACGTTATACTAAGTGTATAATAAATATCACTCATACCCAGCAAAACCACACATTACTCATTACCCTGTAGGGGGTAAAGTAACTGGTTACTTATATGGTTACATGGTGGGAAAAAGTAATGTGTATATAAATAGATTTTCATAAAAAGAAATGCATAAACATTTTTTTTTTACAGATATTTTTTTTTTATTAAATAAATAACTTTTGTTTTTATTAAATAAATAACTTGGTCGTGCTGGGATTCGAACCTGGGGTCTCTGGTATTTAAAAATTAGTTAGGCCAGGACTGTACCAACTGAGCTATCGACACATACAATATTTTATTGCTTAAAATGTAGATGAGTTGTTGTGCTTCGTGTTTTCGTTCGTGATATTAAAAATATACACCTTACCATTATGCTTACAAAAAATCACAAAGTAATGTGTCTATAAATAGATTTTCAAAAATATATATTAATAATTACTTTACTTTTATAATTCATGCATTATGTAATTGATGATCGGTAAGTCATTATTTTATGTTTTGAAGTAATGTAAAATGAACGAATGAAAAATAAAGCTCTGAAGGTGGTGTTCAATCTTCCAATAACATACCCAACAATTTCTTTATACACTAATAAATGCCAGTCAATTTTACCCATACATGGTCTTTACAAAATGCAACTTTTATTATATGTCTTTAAGTGTTTGAACAATATTGGTCATCATACAATAAAGTTTACAAGAAATGATCATATAATAAATACGAGAAGCAATGGAAACTTAAGAGTAGCCAGGTGTAGGTTGGAAACAACTAAACAGCGAGCAGATTTTATAGGTAGCCGTGAGTTTAATAGCTTGCCTCAAAATTTAAAAAACGAAATTAGAATTTCTGTCTTTAAAAATTACTAAAAGAACACATTTTGCAACATTTAAATGAACTTTTAATATAATTTTTTTTTTTTTTTTATTAATTATTATTTTCTTCACAAATGAATTTCTTTCAACAAATGTAAATTTTTAGTATTATTAATTCTTGCCAACTCGCCTCAATAATGCCTATAAGGCGCTGAGGCAAAATAATTGTGATGAATTAAATTGTAAATAAAATTTATTTAGAAAATTTAAAAAAAAAAAAAAAAAAAAAAAATGACGTTTCATTACAAGGTAATCCATGAGTGTTCACTTATCGGTAAATCATTACTTCTTGTTGGAAAATAATGATACAGGTAAGGAGTACACATTACAAGGTAATGCATTACTTTATCGCAAACATTACCAAAGTTTTGCTGGGTACGCAAGCAAATGATCTGAGTTAGAGAAAATGTAGCTTTTAATAGGAAATGTATTCGTTGTAGTTTTAAATTAATAAAGAATACTTGAATCTTATACAACCAAGGCACAGTTTTGGGAACACATATTAAAATAAAATTGCTATTTTAACTAATTTTTAATGCCCATACTAATAATTTAAATATGAATTATTATGTAAATTAATTGAATTGGTTTTTATGTTTGTATACTTTACCACATATTTCCTTTCCCCCGAAAAAAATATCTTCTAAATACTTATCAAATTTAAATATCAGAAAAACTACTAATAAATTTTTATAACTTTGTAACATGACTATATATCAATGATATAAGCACTACTTGACATAAAAAATCCTTAGAGTATTATAAAATAAATTTAATTAATAACAGAAAAGGAGCAGGAGTATAATGAAATTTAAGCCTTTTTTGCCAAATAAATAAAGTCTTGTCATTGAAATAAATGAAAGTGTCCCACTAGACAGCAGCAAAGCAATCAAAACTGAAGCTAAGCAAAGATATTAAGATATAAAAATATTGACCACGAAGAAGTTTTTAGATTATAGCACCAACGAAAAAACTATAATAATTAAGGTTGTTGTAAAAAATCAATGAATATTTAACTCTTTCGCTATGCTTTTATACAACAGTGTATATATTTAAAAAAAAAAAATCCTGTATAAAATATAATGATGCAATAAAACCTTTTTTTTTCAATTTCTAAAACTTCCCCAAGAATATTTTTTTTTATTTTTTTACCATACACTTAGAATACTATGTAGGGAAATACCACTGCAAATCTACTTAAAACCAAATGAAATTTCACTTACATTTCAGTAAATTTAACTAACATTGTCATTTGTTTTTTAGTGTTCAAAAAATGGCTAACAATTGTAGTAAAAATGAATCACATGTAAGTAAAAAATAAACAGACATTTACTATTTTTATTTTTTTAAATACCAAAAAACTACTGTAAAAAATAAATGTGAAATCATAAATGGTTATTTGATGTGGTTTGTTTTTTTGAAATAAACTACAAGGTTAGTAAAAATTTAATTTGTTGTACATTAATAATAAAGAAACTTTATTACAACCCAAATAACTACATATTTTTAAAGCAGAAGTTCCCTGAGTGTAGCAGCTATCAATTGACACTAAAATGTATTACATTTTAAAATCCGCAAAACAACGTCATATCGCGATTTTTTTTTCGCCCTCCATCCAAATACTGAGATTTTTTTTATATTAATGAAATTATAAAAAAATACTAAATACTTTGCAATTAAATGTTTTTTTTTTAACTTTAAAGAAAATTCGAAACTTCCTCACGTTTCGTGCGTGAACTTTTTAATGATCCCGAAAAAGAACTCCATCATTTCTTAATATGTTTTCATTGGCCTATAAGAATGTGCGATTAAGAATTTGATATTTACAGAAAATGCTAAAGTTATAAAAGTTCATTGGCATATTAGTAATTGTAAAAAAAAATCAATATGTGCATAATTTGTTTATCAGGGAAATGTAGTCGTGATATTTGTTATCAAAGCCTAAAATGGGGCATTTGATGTATCTCCTAAGCTAACAAAGCTAGAATCTCCAAATTTGACACGTAGCTTTATCTAATGACCAGAACAAACCAAGGAAAACCTTTATGTTTGTTTGAATATTTCAGCGATAAAAATGGGTTGCGAAATTTCAAAAATTTAATTTGCGGACCTATTTTATTCTTGTGGTGTGGGAGGGGGGAGGGGCTAATACAGTGGTGGCCACTAACATATCCATTTTTTAGAAAGAAAATCATTTAATTTATTTGTTATAGATCTAAACTTAACATTTTATTTTGCCAATATATATGCTGTGTCAGTGTGTTTTACTGCTGCAATACTTTGGTGTAATCTGTAACACACCGATTAAAAATTTAAAAACTAAAATAGTTGTTGGCCACTAATTAAATACTCTTTAGTTTTGGTTTATATTTGCCCGAAATTTAGAAAATTTTTTTCATTCTGTTGGAGTTACTTAGCATTTTAGTAGTATATAGTATAGTTTTATAGTTTTTATAAAAATCTACAACCAAAATCAATAAAGTTGACTTTATTCGCTTTTTTACTTTTATAATTTTTGTCCCAAAATAGCGAAACTTCAAAGATTTCATATTGGATTTGTTCTTTACTATTACCCATTTAAAAGCAGATACTAAATTTTTAATAAAAAAAATTACATAAAAATTTTACACAAATTTTGCTCTTTGAGATAAAAGTTACATTCCCAATAAACTGCTGCATCTAGAGGACCAAATCAGTTCAAATTGATATAGAAATATAAAAAATTGTTAAATATTTCCTTGACAATAATTATTCGCCAAAAAATATAAAAAAACGGTAAGAATTTTACTCATAGAGCACAACATACACCCAAAACAAAAAAAAAAATAATTGAAGAGCTTATTTTAAAAACTTGATAAGCCACGTTTAATTTTCAGTTTGTTTGCGCCTATCAAAGGTTAAAAAAAATGCAACCAATATGACATTTGCAGGACGTTTATACTCAGGTATATGCAATAATTGTTTAAGCAAGACTTATATCAAATATTAATTAATGAATGCCAGAAAACAGCGAAAATCCATAAAACAGTAAAAGTGGCTTATCAAGTTTTTACAATGATCTCTTCGAGTATAGAGATTTTAGCTAAAAATATATTATTGTAATAATAATCAGAATTTCTTTATATATCTTTGTTAGAACTTTTATTTAAACACTTTTAGTCATAATTTCATGAAAAGAAAAATTTGCAACGTTCTGAGATAATTTTTTTCTTGGATGAATGCAGCGAAATTGGCTGGAAATTATAATTTACTACTTTATAGTTGTGAGGTCTATATCTGAGACAGATTCGGATTTACAATTCACTTTTTTTCTCCAAAAACTGTTTATTAGTCCCTTATCGACATCTTTTTGATTTAAGACATAGTTTTATATCACTGGATATTTTCCGATTTTTTGATTGCAATATGGCACGGTGCAATTGTGCAATTTTTCAGCGAAATTCGTTTAAAATCTAGAGCTTGCAGAAAAAGTCAACGTTTAGGACTTAATAATTTGTCTCTGGAAGAAATACTCACAAATCTAGGATTGACTTTAAATTTAATTATTTCTTAATCTACTCACTGTACCTTAACAAAAATTTCCAATCTAGTCAAAATTTATGTACATTAATAGAATATCATATCAGATCAAAATTACAAAAAATTTTAAAATCTTTTAAGTTATTAGCTGTTTTTACAAAAATAAAAATTTTTGTTAAAATTGGAAAATTTTCTGGAAAGATGAAATGAAGATTATGGAAAGATGTTATGAAGATTATGAAAAGATGTATATATCTTGAATTGAAGTAAAACAAAAATTTGAAGATTTTAAACTATTCGCGTTTTTTCCAAGATACCAAAAAATATATTTTTTGTGGCATTTTACATTACATTGAGAGATACACTGATATCTACATGATATCAATAAATGTTTGCAGTAGATCTAAGAATTGTGAATGGAACTCGTTTATTGAAACTTTTCATTAAATTAATGCAGTGCTTCAGAGAATATTATAGCAAATTCCAATTAAATATTAAAAATTTCATACGATTAATGAAAAAGTTTTACTAAAAATTGTTTTATTAAAACTATGAAGCTTTTTCATAAAGATTAAGAACCCTCTTAAAAATCGACATATATGGATCCATACATGAGCACACATGCTTCATACTTGTACACATGCATTCACACATGATTTATATGTGTTCATAAATGCTTCATATATGTTCATATGTTAGAGCATATATATCCATGTGTGTGCATTAACGAAAATTGAGGTAATATTTACATACATAATCATACATGTCTATACATTTCCATATATGGTTATATGTGTACATTAACGAAAATTGAGGTAATATTTATATATATTATTCCATACGAACACCTACGAGCATATATGAATAACATATGGCGGTATATGGACATTTATGAACTCAAATGTCTACATATGTAAACATGAATGAGTTCATACATGTACATGAATGGATACATATATATTAATTTTTAACGGGGTTATTAAAATGTAGTTGTTAACTAAAATCTTATCTCACAAAAAAACTTGATCAAAGTTGAACACTTTTTTGTATAAATCTTTATGAAAAACTGCATTAACCTTACATTTCATATTGTATCACTGGTGATACACAATTTTATTATTAGAATAACGGCTATTTCGCTCTTGTTTTCGAAAAATATTAACTAATATTACATTATATTGATAATATTTGCACAATAAGAAAAAAGAACCGTATTGTGATTCTCAATAGTTTTGTATTGTCAACTCAATTTTTAAAACGTCTTACAGTTTAAGTGAAAGTGTCCGGAGTGCTTCAACAAAAAGCACCTGCACGTTTTGAATTTTTTACGTAAAAAGCGTAAGTTGAATTAAATTTGCGTAATAATATACTATATTTATTATTACACAACATGAATATTTTTCCTGACCTCAGACGGTAATTTCCCCTTAAAAACATTTTTTTCGATCAAATATAAAAGGTCATGCAGTGTAGGGTTAAATTAATAAAAAGTTTAATGTACGCATTTATTTTTTCTGCGTTATTTTCTAAATTTATATGTCAGCTTTTCGTTTTTTTGTATGTATCTGTTAATAAACATAAATTGCTGTAAAATTTATTATTAATTCTTAATTGTGATACTATTTTGTATTACCATTTCCCCCCAAATTGCTAACTTTACCCAAAAATATCTTTTTAGAAAAAATTTATGAAAATGCCTCCAACAAATAAGCTGCTTGACAAAAAGTTGGCAAATAAGTTAGTTCACTAATCATTATGCAAAAAAAAAAAAAATATTAAAAAAAATCGTTTGTGTGGTATTTTTTAGTGCCGGAAAAGGCGTATCTTCATTTCACCCATGCATTAATTAAAATAAAAATTGAACATTTTCACAAATTTATGAAATACAGCAAAAAATATATATTAAAAACGTTGTGCCTTTAATTATACAACTCCGATAATAAATAAAATGTATGATCTTTTGATATAAAACCTTTTTCAAGCACATTCTTTTACGTTAAGAAGCAACTATTTCGAAATATATGTCAGTGTATATTAATAACAAAATGTTTGTATTATTAACGAGACAGTAGAGAATTACAAAGAAATTAAAAAATATTTATATCTAAAAGACAACTACAAAATATAGATACATATCTTATAGTTAGAATGAAAAGAGAATACGTTTTCTATAGGACATTCAACCATATTGTTAGAAATTGTCTACTAAACAAAACTTTTTTTTTTAATACTACGAAACCAGCATGACTTGTATAATAAATAGTTAAAATAAACAGAACTTTTTTTTATTATTTATGTATAAAATGGAAGTCATGGCAGGAAAACTAAAAGAGAAAGTTAGCAGAGTAGATAATGTAATATAAAAACTTAATTTATATTTTCACTTTCTGTATTTTTTATATGTATACAATATAATATTTTTCCTATAAAATATGAAATATGTATTATTGATTTTTTTAACATATATTCGGTCTCTTTACATACAACTGTGTTAGAGGAATTGATTAAAACCCATCAACACATCATATACATTTACCATGAGGTATAAACGTTACTTAAACGTTAGGATGGGAGTTATTTAAATGGAGTAGATTTTTTGGGTCTAATATAGAGTGAGGATATGTTTTTACATTTATCAGAGAAATTTAGTTTGTTTTAGGTTTGTTTCTTAACAACCTAAAAGTTTTTTACACTGTGCTAAAGAGAAAAAGTACTTGATAAGTGACCTAGTCTTGGCTGTAGGTCTATATTACAAAACCGGTTTAAAAAGTTGCAATATACCCTAAAATTTTTAACCCGTATTTATTTATTTGCGACTGGCGCGCTTAAAGATTTGTAACTCACTCGGAAAGTACACAGAGAGAATTTCTTGGCCGAGTTTTAATGAAATTTTTTCACTAAACTGATGAAGATTTCTTCACAATGACAATGAAAAATTATCTTTTTTTATGGAAAAGATAGATTTAATATTAATTTTTAATGAAACTTTTTCATTAGTCGTATGAAATTTTTAATAAATAACATAAAATGTTTCCCCAAATTCTTTGAAAAACTGTTTTAATTGAACGAAAACTTTCAATGGACGAGTTAAAGTGACATTTCATAAATCTAATGCAAAAATTTATTGGTATCATGTAGATAATTTTCTCAGTATACTAGAACCTAAACACTCCGATTTTGATGAAATTTGGATATGTGATAAAAAAAAAAAGATTCTGGGATCGACCAGTCTCGGCTTTTCGACCACCTCTGGATTTCAGGTCAAATTGGGTTCAAAAATTAACCATTTTTCGACAAGCTCACATTAAACGAAAAAAAAAAATAAAATAAATGTAGGAAATCGCTATAAAAATTACCTTTGTTGGAACTTTAAATTACCTAATTCAAAAAAATAACTTACTTTTTTCTTAAAAAAAATTAAATCAGAACGTAACACTTATTGTTGCTAAAAAAAAAAGTAAGAAAATAACTCTTTTTAATTTTGGTCAAAAATTACAATTTAAAAAATAACCCCGAAAAAACAAAAATCAAAAATAACTTTATATATGCTCAGAAAAACCAAAAAAATACTTTTTGCATCTGACTTTTATGATAGAAATAATATAAATTATGGCATTCACATCTGCTTATAATTTTCTTAAAAACTAATCGTTCCTTCATTCCTTTTAAATACATATCGAATTAAAATCCAAACAAAACATTGTACGAGAATAAAGGCCTCATTAGTTGTTACTTTCTGTTGCCGTTCTGTGTCGTTCTGTTCTGTAGGTAATATTTTGTAATTACTTTTTCTGTGACAGGAATCAGCTGTTTTAAAAAGTAAAATAAACTCAAACCAAAAACATTCACATCAGGGATGATAAATGCGATTTTAAAATAGTACCAATCTGCATATAAAATAGTACTTTTCGGCATCACAAGTATAAAAAAAAAATTTAAATATAAATTAACAAACAAATCTTTGTAGCCTCCAAAATGAACAATTACAAATGAAACAACAAAAATAAAGGGTCCGCCAAATAACTTTTTTTTTGAACTCCTGAACCAATTGGACTTTGTATGGCGTCATACCAAGGTCTTTATGCTAAATTCGTCTCAATGATGTCTTTGAAATGTTCAATTGTTGAGAACGACGGTGAATTGATGTTGATGGCGCTTCATGCACACTTTCTGCCTCAGCAGCAATATTCTCGGGTGTACGCACTGTTTGGCTTTTCTGAGGTGAAAAACTTTTTTGGATGTAAAAAAATAAATTGTGTCGTGAAAACCATTTTTGAGGTAACAAAATTATTTTTGAGGTGAAAAAAGAATTTGCGGTGAATTTTAAATATTATTCACCTCTTAGCGTCTGGTAGAAAAATATGACGTCATATTTTATACACCAGACTCTACAATGAATTCTAATAATATACAGTCCATTATACACCAATTTGTATGGAAAATTTAGACGTACTTTAACATTGTTACTCATTACTTTTGGACCGCTGGACCGATTTTGCTCATTTTCAATACCAAACTTTTTGGAAAAATGTACATAAAGCCATGTAAAAACGAGCAGTGCGTACTAAGAAAATTAGTCGATATTGATTTCAAAAATTTTGAGATTTTTTCTTAAATTCAGCAAATTTTTAATATTTTTTGAATGTGCTATTAATATCTTGCTGTATTGAATTACATTTCTCACAGTTTTTTGCGAATTCAATCCTTGTGATTGGTAGCAAACAAATTCAATTTCACATTTTTATAAGATTTTTATTATTTACTTTTTTGAAAATCAAAATTAGTTAATAATAATTATAACCCTTAGTGATTAAATTCAATAATTGGTTTAATCGATTAATAAAACTCTAATATAATCATCTGTAATCAGTCGCACTCAGTGAAATTATGTGATTGAATTCACAGCGTTTCGTTTCGAATTAATTCATTGTTCATATGGAACTGCAAATCGAATTAATATTTTTTGAATTTTAAGGGGACCAAGAAATTTATACATAGAAAAATTTGTAAATCGTACTAAATGAGTCATAGGAGTATCATGGTACATCTGAGGTTCAAATAGTACCATAAAAAGTACTATAGTACCAACTTTATCATCCCTGATTCAAATATTGAGAAAAAGATTTCACAACAAACCAATACATACGCACTTTAGGCTGTCACTTAACTTTGAATTATATTTTCAATAGATTTGTCCCCAACAGAACAGAACGAAAAAGTGAAAACTAACCACACATACAGACTTTCAATTGAACAGAAACAAAACAGCTGATTCGTAACAGAACAGAACGTACAAACTAATTCTGCCTTAACCTTTAGCAATTTTCTATCGTAAGTTATTTAAGTTTGTGTCAACGTTGAAATAAATAATTCAAAAAACACATTAGTATGTTTATTGAACAATTCTATTAACAAGTTTTAATAAACATTTTGAGTTTGATTGAAATTTTAATGTTTTTATTTAATAGACTTTAGTTGATATCTCTGAACACTAGACGTATAAGTTATATTAAGTGTATAATAAATATCACTCATACGCATTCATTTACTACACATTGATTTGAGTTAGAGAAAATCTGATCTTTTGATACATTAAGAGAATTTCTGATGTAAATATTTATAGTTGTTTGAGTAGTAATACAGGATCTTTATTTTTAAGTGAAAAGGCAGTAATTTGTAGAAAAAATTTCAGTTTTGACAACATTTGTAAATCATTTAAAAAAACAACCACTTCAAAATACTTTACTATGAATTTATATTCATTTTTTTTGTTTTTATTAAAAAAAATAAAATAAATAAACGGTTGTTAATTGTTTACTACTTTTAAGCTTCATTTTATCAACAGTTAAATACAAATGACAATGTAAGTACTGTAGTTGCATCGTTACAACTTCTTTAAACAGCACAACATAAACTGGGTCTCATACAGACAACAATACTTTTTCTATTCGAGAAAAGTTGTTTACAGTATTTAAACTACTGTCTACTTGGGATATCCAGGGTAAAATAGATCAGAGTTTGAGCTAACATGTAAGTGTCGTTGGATACTTTATGGAGTGGTTTTTAAACTACTTTTTTAAGGTCTTTTTTTGCTGGGATATGTATAGTTGGTCTTATCTCTGCGTGTATATATAGAAAAAGTACCATAACTTTGCCAAATTTTAACCCAAATTTAACCCAAAATTAAGGCTCATTTTACTAACGAAAACAGAATATTTTAGAAATGTTGAGGTTAAGAGAATAAACCTTTTTGCTCTACAAATTATAAACACTATTAATTTTCAAATCAAACTCAACTAGTTTCAGCCTTTTTTATGGACAGTCGGCATCAGTGATTTTTCATTTAAATTGTATTATTATTTGTGTGTTATAATTGTCAGATTGTCTTTATATGATAAATTTTTTCAACTCCCTGCGGCTTAGAAGAATCGAACCTGCGTATTTTCTTACAAATGTACCGACAACATCCAAGTACGACATTGAATGAAATACAGCTAACTTTCAGTTTTCTTTCCTATTCAACTTTTTCTGTTATTGTATATTACTCAGCAGTGGCAAACATTAACACACATAATATTTTTATTTTAAATTTTTTTTTTAGAAAATGAGATTTTGATGCAAAAATATTAACTGACGTAGCTGTCGTCTATGGTATTAATTTCAAATTTATAAGATCATGCTAATTTTGGTTTTAAGCAAAATTTTATTGAGCTATCTACAACAAAGTTTATTTTTGAATGTAATTGAGCTATCTACAGGACTTTTTTGATGTTATAATTATTAAATGATACAAATGTTTTTTTTTTTTTTGCTTTCAAATAACTGTTTTGTATATCTCGTGTATGCTTGTTACGCATCTGGCCACAGACAACTTTCAGCTTCTCGCGATTCTGAGATAAACGCGATGTAAGCACTATAATAATAACACAGTAAGTATGTGCAAATGACACATCAAAACCCCTGGATATTTAAATTTATTTTGGTGTGTAGAATCCATTGGTATACTACGTTTTAACAGGTTAGGACAATATAAAAAGATATTACAATTTTAAGTTTGCATTTACTCAAGCGATTTTTTTTAGTGTATTTTAAGTAAAAGGCATCAGCATATTTTTTGAAATGACTTTATTTACTGTTTCTTTGTCTAAACTTAAGTATAACAATGATGGGCGTCCATTTTTAGGATGATACAATTCATGTTTATACAATCAAAAACGTCAGGGTAATAACATTTGACTTGTACTGACATCGGTTAATTCAGTGTCATATGGTTCAAATTTAATTAGAAAACATCGTCTTAAAATGGACTATCATTTTATTAGTTTAGAGTTTCAACATATAAACAATATATAAAGTAATTTCAAAAGACATTTTCATACTCTTATACTTAAAATACACTCAAAAAATCGCTTGAGTCAATGCAAACTTAAAAAAGTATACCCTGAGTTCTAAACCCCAAAATTAAGCTTACGTGTCCTGTGGTTTTGGTGCGTCATTTCAAAGGTTACAATTTTATTAATGGTGTAAATATTTGAATACACTCTACAACATATTTAAAATTTTTTCAGACACAAAGAAAAATCAATATGTACGGAAAACTTGAGATCACATATAGTTATACTGCGTTTTCAGTTGTTCGCCATCCATCAAAAGTTTATTTAAAAGAAGTTTAATGTTTCCAAAAAATATTAAAATATTTGTACTCGTTTAAGGATGCCAATATGGGTGTTAAATGAAAGGTGAGAACATATCGCTCATTTGCTATGAAACTGACATAACTAAAAAACCACGATTTTTCTGAAATCTCGTTTTAAGTTGCACACCATATCTGTCTCGGTCGACCATTTCTCTATTTATTTGGTCACGTTTTTTATAAATAAGGATTTTAATGCATTTTTCTCTTAGTGAGAGTTAGGTGAGAATTCTGTAGAACTTTATGTAAAATAATTTATGTATATTCATATTATTACTCTTAATCATAATAATGTAGACCTGAAATATGATTTTACTGAAAATCATGAAGTTACAGCATTTTGTAAGCGCTAAAATCCGAGCTTATTTTGCCCAAAATAATGCTTACAAGTTGGAATTCGCCATATAAAAATCTTGGCATAAGTAAGCATGTTTGTAAGGGATTCTGTTTGGCATACTCCCTTACAAAAGTGTTTGCATATAATCAGCGGTTTTTACTGGAGTTATGTCAAAACTCCCTATGGAAAATATTCGATTGTTGATTCCATAAGCAAATTTTTTAAAAATATTCAAAATGAAAGTGGTTAAACAAAACAGTTTAAGAAATAACTTCTGTGGCATGCTTGGACGGTATCATAAAACCGAAGAGTTACAGCATAACTTAAATAACAAGTACCACGTAATACAATATATTCCATCCTCCAACGGTTTGAAAGTGACAAATTTACCTTAACTCAGCTTATTAAAATCGGCGGTTAATCAAATTGTAAGTTAGCCAGAAGCGATCGTGCTTCCAAGGAAAAAATTCGCAAAAACTTACTCCAAACAAACGTAAAATACTAACAGAGGAAAACAGTATCCAAATATAGTAAAAAAAGAATGGCAGAAATACCAACAAAATGCAGACAACTGAGAAAAATTTTATGAAAAAAAATTTTCAAATGATGAAAACTACTTTTCTTTTCCTCGAAACAACGGAAAATTTATTCTGGATTTTATTATGATACATTGAAAAAAAAACTCACGACAAGGTAGATACGGTCACAGACTACACAGACCCGACACAAGTGACAGAAGCTAAAATTGTTTATAAAAATAACTTTGTTTCTGTAATGGTGTGTGAGAAAGGCTAAGAACGTTGAATTACGCATGAGTTATTCTAGACAATGTATTGTGTTGTACTGTGCACTGCTGCATTGTGTTGTTTCATTCCAACACGAAAATTTGAAGAATTGCTATCGCCAGTGTTTTTGAGAAAATGTATCTGTGCTGCCAGACCTTAAATTTTCGTATCCGCTCTTGTTAGTCTATGGGTACGGTATTCGGCCTAATCGAAGTTTGAACCAAAAGCACTAGTGTGGGCAGTATATTACAACTTTGCATCCATGATTCAGAAGCTGTATCTGTAAACGCTGATTTTTACATAAATAAATGTTTAGTTAAACTGAAAAAATGTATCAGTGATAGACACTCTAAAGATGACACATAATTTTGGCCAGATGAAGTAAGCTGTCATTATGCCAAAATAGAAGTTAGAAGGGTTTAATAAAAAAATCATACCAATTGCACCGAAATACACAAATCCTCCAAACGTCCCAAAATCGTGTCCAACTGAGGACTTTTGGGGTTTTTTATGCCAAAAAGTGTATACAAATTGAAGAACACCATTACAAGCAGTTTAAAAAAATTGACATGAATGTCATCCAAATGTATCAAGCATAAAATGGTATGCTGTGTTACAACTAGAAATACTTTTTCAAAAAAATAGTTAGTTTTTTAATTACAAGTGTTTTAAAATTGTCCATTTACTAAATAAACGTCATAGGTGACACTCTGATAGACATACAACTAAGACAGATTTTAACAAAATGAAGGCTCAACAACACTAACTTTAAGAAAATTTTTATTTTAACATTAGATTCGAAAAAAATCCTAGTAGAAGTTTAAAATCGTTTAAAAGTTACTGAGTTACAAATGTTTTAATCCAGCAGTCGCAGAAAAATACTTTTTTTACCGTCATCTTAAAAATTTAAGGGTATATTGCAACTTCTCAACCCAGTTTTGTAATACTCTCATCTAGACCTGTACTAAGTCACTTTAAAAGTGCTTGTAAAAATATTGTTTTATCGCCATGTTATAAGTGCCTCCCTATTAACCATAATCGTATAAAATTTATACTCATACTTTCAAACATTAACATGTCATTTTCATTCATTATACACGAATTGTTTCTGTGCGCTCTTTTCATTTATTTTGTGGCTGTATTGAAGTGCTATACAAATTTGATTTGGGGCTGCTTGTGAGCACTTGAAAAGCCTCATAATAATACTTAAAGTTTATGATTTTTTATTTTGAAGAGCACGTAGTACTCGTATCAGTAAGTGTATTATAAGTTATTTTTATTTAGAGGTTACTTATTTTGTGGTTAAGTGCACCCACACATGCTGTTACTCTCAATATCCAAATGAGTACTCGTAATTGATTAAGGTTAAGGGTTTAATATAGGAAATATTGTACAACAAAAAATCACCCACCAATTTAAGTATAATTGTATTAAAATTAAATCGGTTGAAGTAAAAGTAAAAAAAAACGTATTTCCAGTAAATATGATATGTTGGAATTTTTGAAGGAAAAAGTAATTTTCATATTTCGAAGGAATGTATTGCATGTAGTATTCTCAGAAATGGATGTATTTGAGAAATGTGAAGACCAAAGTTTTATAAGGTTGTTGTGTCTGAGATTATTGGAACATTTTCATAGAATGTACTGGAACAAATAGGCATTTTAAAAAATATTTAAAATTAATTTAAAAAACTAAGTTTTTTCGTAGGTGATTTTGATTCCACTGTTTAATCCGTCAATAATATCCGATGAAGTCAGAATTCCATATCTACAATAACACTGGGGGTGAAATGGACAAAAATTGACAAATTGGATTTTAAAGGACAACCAATTGAATGTTTCGGTTTCTGGGATCTAATTTTTCGATTGCAATGACAATAGTTCGACTGAAGCAGCAGAAATTCTGGCACAACAATAGATTTTCAATTGCCTAAACACAAATTCGAAGATAAAATTCGATAGTTACAACCGAACTATTAGATTGTTTACAAATGCGGTTGCTACGACCGAGTCTGTTTTCTGGGTGAACATGTACAAATATGTATGTTTTGTAATCTAGAAAATAAGTAGTAGAACTTTATTTAACATTCCGCATGGAATTGATTAAAATTCACATCTAGTTTTCGCGAAGTACTTTTATATCCATAGTTCAATAAAGGATGTAAACGATTTTTTTTTTTACAAATTTAAATGTGAATTGTAAAAGTTCTATAAAAGCTAGAATTAAAATTTAAATGTTCTTGGAATCTTCGACCTTAAGACTTATTTCCAAAACTTTCTTCATATCATTTTTGTGCAAAGTAGAAAAAATTAAAAGAATTACTATAATTACTATAATTAACTATAACTTAACTTACCCTCTAACGGGTAAGGCTGCCTCAGGGCAGTCTTCATAAAATTTACCACAAATGCGTTAAATGATCGTTTTATACTTCGAAATTAATATATTCCGATAGAAAATTAAATTTGCTAAAGAAGAAATTGTTCAAGTGCTGTCCACGGTTTGGAAGCGCGAAAGCTTCAAAATCAAAATTTCGTAAAATTTCAAAAACTAAAATAAAAATAATAGTTTTCAAAAATCTAAAAACCCAATTTAAGTTGACTAAAAACTGCTTATAATAAAATATAAGTAAGATTAAAGCTTTATGTTTAATAATAAGTCCTTACAAGTATGATATAATTTTTATTAAAAATAAAAATTATGTTTTTTCGACCTTTAATTGTGCAATGAGAAGGAAAGTAATCTAAAACGTGTATTGAATATTTACCAAATTTACACACAAAAAACAAGTTTTCAATTTATTTTTTGATCAATAGTGATAATCTGTTTTACTTCGAGCTCATATAACATATATTAGTTCTCATGTAGTGTGTAAACTAGTTTATATGAATGTTTGATGTTTGGCATGTGATTGTTACCTCTTTCAAAACGTGTGCTGATGATGGGAACATAGAAATTTCCCGAAATAGATCTATCAATTTATTAAATAATAAATTTGAAAACAAAAACTCTATAGATTATTTGTAAGGACAATATCCTAATAAAGAAATATGGAGTAATTTTCATTTCTATAAGTCCTTACTTTAGTCCAAGGACTCACAGGATTTTATCAGGATTCCTCTAAAAGACATCGCCTTAGCTTTTAAACTAGTAGACGGAATTTTATGAAGTTTTGCAGAAAGAAGACATTGAGTACTAATAGCAAAGCGTTGAAGTTTGAACAATATAAATTGAAGTTTATATACTTTTATACACTTTTTCCAAAAAGCGAAAATCGCGATATCTTCTTAAATAGGAGCAGAAAAAATGGTTTTTTCCGGAGTGGTTATATCTTGGTAAGAAAACTATTTTTTGTCCAAAACTTCTCTTTTATATGCTTTAGTTTCCAAAATGCACCCTAAAATATTTTGGCTCATATCGCCTAAATTAGGCAACGATAAACGACGAGTCCCAGGAGGGGGACGAAACTGCGGCAGTCTGGTGTAGCCCTTGTGTCCGTAAAATTTTTCAATAAAAATGTTTTCTTCTTCTTCTTCCTGTAAAGAGACTAACTAAAATAAACAATTTTGTTGAAGAACTTATTATTGTTTTTCGAGTGGAGCACATGGTATGAATTTTGTTGCAAAACATCTTTTGCCAGTTAGAGGGTTAACTATTATTTCCAATTTGCAGGTATACGAGTACTTTGGTAAGAGCAAATCCTATGGGAATAAAAACGAGTTCCATAAACCGGTTTTGGGAGAGCAAAATCTTCTTAAAAATATATAAGTCCATCTCAATTTTTATTATAATTATTTAATATTTCATTAGCTTAGTTAATCATATCAAAATGTGTGTCCTTTGTTAGTGGTTCTGAGAAGAACAAAAATGTCGGCTTTTGGATGTGCTTTTCAAACATAAAATTGTCAAACTACGTAATACGAGTATATAATTGTTTTCATATTTATAAACATTTAAAAGATCATTCACATCACATTTATGACAAGAAAAATAAATTTGAACTTCAGAATTCAAAAAACAAACAAAAATTGTGTAGATTGTGTAGCCGATGAATTTAATTTGTTTAAATAAAGACTGCTATCGAAATACGTATAATATGGATTTTCACTTATAAATTTCCTCTTATGAAAAAGTTTAAAATTTTTATAAACAAGTAAACTTTGAAAAACGTCATAATTCTATTTAGACTATTATAGCGAGATTGAAAAAATTCACCTCCGTCTCGAAAAGAGTGATTAAATTTTTTTCTTAATTTAAAATATTCATCAAACTTGTGACAAACACTAGGGGCTTTAAGCTTCAATAAATGCAAAAAATTTCAACCCAAAGGGTAGGGAATTTTTAAGAATTTCTAAAACTTTAAAACTAAGAGTAATTAGAAATAACTTGTTAAACGTGAGTTGTCAAAATAGATGAAAGAATAAATGTCGAAAACCTAACCAGGGCTTTTATAGCGAGATTGCAAAAATTCACTCCGTCTAGAAAAGAGTGATGAAATTTTTTTTTTTTTTTAATTTTCTTTCGTTGGATATCTCATCTTTATTTATACTGCTTTAACTTTTTCTATAATTAGTGATTAAATTTGTAGAAAATATATATTTTTTTATATTTTTCTTTTTTTTTTTGTTTAATTTATAATCAAATTGTATACTATTATCTTAACCAAGCACTAGAATCTATAGATTTCGGCGCGTTGTAGCGAAAACAGACCAGCGCCTCTGGTGGGAATCGAACCCACGACCCCCGCACTGATAAGCTACCAACTAGCCTACCAAGGCGTACTTGTAAAAAAATATTTCGTTTACACCCTTTGTTTTATTACACACAGAAAAATAAAGCGCCACCGAAATGTAAAGTGTATTTTGGTGGCTGCAACCAATAAATTCAGTTAGTACAACCATGTTGAAAAGTGATTTCTGAATATTTGGATGTTGTAACTAAAATTCAATTGTGTTAACTGCATTTTGTTGTGGGAACCAATATTCAGTGTTGCCAAAGCAATTTCCGTCGTAGTAACCGAATTTTAATTGGCAAATTTTTTCTGTGTGTACTCTTTTGTTTCTATAGCTATTATTATCTAGAGCTTTTTTTTAACAATTTGTATCTAATTATGACTTATACAAGCTTAACAATACAAATCATTCATTACATATTTTAATGAGAAGCCCATAAAACCAATACCTATATATACAATGTATATTAGGGCATACACAGATTGTCAATATCTCAAAATACGATTTTTTTAGTTTTACAAAAAATATAATTGACTGTAATTTTTAAAATTACTAGAAGCAAAATTCGTGTTGTCCTTATTTTTTAGGCTAAAATGTACTATTTAAAATGATATGCATATTAATTTGTTTATGGAAGGACCAAATTAAATTTTTTTAAATTCTTAAAAAAAAATTGTATGCTTATTCTAAAACCATCCACTGCAGGTGGGGGCCAATATGTTACCCTCCAGGTCTATAAGTTATAGCCAAATTATTGATAAAAGTATATCCCTACTTTCGCTATAAAAGTGTGTTACATTTTCTTTCTATTATTTTCCCATAACTAGATTATCACTATGCAGTTGTATATTATAAGTGAACAAAGAATTCAATTTGTGAACCTTGGGACTCCCTAATGTACATTTAATATGTATTTATGTACTTGTATGTGTATTGCTATTTGCATTAATGAATGTGCCTTGTAATCTGAGGTCTTAGTTATGGTAAGGGTCATTTCATGCCAAATCAATCATAAATTTTCTTTAACACCTCCGATTTTGATGAAATTTTATTTAGTTTTATATTAAGTGAAAAACTGACAAATACAAATTTTTAGACATCTAAGTCGACAGGGGCCGATAATACAGAGGGTCACAATTTCTCCCAAAAAGTCTCAGTCGTGACACTCGTGCACTTTCAAAATTGAATATATTGGCTTCTATAGTAGCTACAGATCCCAATATTTTATATACATCCCACCGATTTACTTTTAATTTGGGATTCTCAAAGAGTAAGTCCCAAAGAGTAAAGATGTATGTAATAAAGATTTAAGATACACAGAAACACATTTAGGTACCACATCTCACATTTAGTATGGAAAGAAATCACTCCAATTTCAGGTTTTTGCCTTTTTTTATATTTCTTCCAAAGAAACTTATACAAATTTGGCATCTAATGAAAAGTAAAAACTCGCATATATTATGCTCTATTAAGTTTTAGTGGACATTTATTTGTTTGGATTTTAGGCGACGTTTCCCAAAGCATAATATTTTGTCACAGGTTGGCCACTCTATGCCTAAAACATAGGCAATATAGGAATCAAACTTCATATTTTTAAACAAAATAATTTCAAAAAAATTTGTTAGTCAAAATGTTTTGAGTTCGATCGCTGTCCCTGTCGATCCCTGTCAATGTTATCCCTGCAGGAAATCAATTTTTAGACCACCTATTTTATGGCTTTTCCAAGTTTTTGCCAACGTTGCAAATTATGTTAACCAAAGTCTGTTTAAAAACTGTGACCTTCCGTATTTTCGGCACCTGTTAACTTAGGGGCCTAAAAATTTGTATTTGTCAGTTTTTCACTTATTATAACAACTAACCAAATTTCAACCAAATCGGTGGGGGTGAAGAAAATTTTTAAATATTTTTGATTGATTTGACGTGGAATGATCCTGTCCCAAGACAAAAATTTCATTATATGTTCTTTTGGACTTACTCTTTGAGAATCACAAGTTTAAAAAAAATCGGGGGATACGTTCCCCACATTTCCCCCCACCCCTTGCCACGACCTTTAAATTAGGGATGAACCCTAATTTTTTTCCAAAATTTTTCTTGGTTATATTAGTTTTATAGAACGTATTAAGAGCTTTAAAACAAACAAAAAATGGGCTCTGTAGCTAGAAAAGAGAGATATTGAATTTAGAGGTCCTTTCGGCCCTTGTTGACATGTTGTGGCTAAAAATTCGTATTTGTCAGTTTTTTTAGTATAACAACTAATCCAAAATATATCAAAATCGAGAAAATGTTTAACTATTTTGACTGATTTGACATGGAATGGCCCGTAAACGTTTATACAGATTACAAGATATTTATACAGTCAATTGATGGGTTATGGTTTTTAAGCTAAAGTAATAATTCAAATTTTGGCCATCAGTATGTGCATATGAAATTGATTGAGGGGTGATAAATAAATGCAAGCACGCCAGTAGGGTTATCGTTTTGAAAAAAAAAAAAACGATTTTTGCAGTAGCAAGTTTCTCAAGCTATTTAGGAAAGTTTACTATTAAAAATATTTCACAATTTTTTTTAATTTCTGACTTTTGTTTTATTCCCCTACATTAAACACACTAAATTCCAAATATTCTAATCAAATATTTTAAAGGGAAACATGGATTAATCGACAAGACATTAAAAAAAATAAAAATAACTGTATATTTAGAATGAAATTACTTGTGAAAAAGAGATAGGATTAAGAAGAAAAAGCATTCTAGTTGAGAATGAATTGTGCATTGGTATTAGCTAATTCTGTCTCTTCTGATCAAAACAATACTTGTGTGTACGTAGTGTGACCAAACTCCAATTTAGTCGCAGTCAACGCTGTGTCGACCGTGGCTCAACTGGTTAAGAGGTGAGATTACGATGCATAGCTTTGATGCTAAGACTGTGAGTTCAAATCACAGTACGACACCAAAAAAAAAATAAAAAGTTTTTCATATAGAGCAAAATTAACAATATAAAATACTTTGTTCAATTGACACATAAATTAACCACTGACGAGTCCCAGGAGGGGGACGAAACTGCGGCAGTCTGGTGTATCCCTTGTGTCCGTAAAATTTTTCAATAAAATGTTTTCTTTTTCTTCTTCCTGTAAAGAGACTAACTAAAGAAATATTCTACAGTAATTAATATATAAAAAATTAATTACGATTGTCATTGTCTGACGGTTGCAAAACACTTTCTAACATAAAATTTGAATAAACTTGCTTAACGGCGACTCAATCTCTAACCTACACTTGGTATCCAACTATTGTATGTGAATAAAGCGCATCATAAAAAACGTGATAATTACTTGTGAAAAGAGATAGGATTAAGAAGAAAAAGCATTCTAGTTGAGAAATGAATTGTGCATTGGTATTAGCTAATTCTGTCTCTTCTGATCAAA
Source organism: Delia radicum (assembly GCA_021234595.1). Taxonomy (NCBI): domain Eukaryota; kingdom Metazoa; phylum Arthropoda; class Insecta; order Diptera; family Anthomyiidae; genus Delia; species Delia radicum. Next base: position 139,462,996 of record CM037852.1, read on the forward strand.
ACAATACTTGTGTGTACGTAGTGTGACCAAACTCCAATTTAGTCGCAGTCAACGCTGTGTCGACCGTGGCTCAACTGGTTAAGAGGTGAGATTACGATGCATAGCTTTGATGCTAAGACTGTGAGTTCAAATCACAGTACGACACCAAAAAATAAAAAGTTTTTCATATAGAGCAAAATTAACAATATAAAATACTTTGTTCAATTGACAAATGAATTAACCACTGACGAGTCCCAGGAGGGGGACGAAACTGCGGCAGTCTGGTGTATCCCTTGTGTCCGTAAAATTTTCAATAAAAATGTTTTCTTCTTCTTCTTCCTGTAAAGAGACTAACTAAAGAAATATTCTACAGTAATTAATATATAAAAATTAATTACGATTGTCATTGTCTGACGGTTACAAAACACTTTCTAACATGAAATTCATATTTATTTAATCTAATATCGAACTTTATTACAACTTTTTTATTGTTTAATAGTTTGATTGATAGTACACTTAGAATACTATGTATGTAAAGACCACTGCAAATGTAGTTAAAAACAAATGAAATTTCACTTAAAGAAAGGACGACTTACATTTCAGTAAATTCAACTAACATTGTCATTTGCTTTTAATATTCAAAAAATGACTAACAATTGTAGTAAAAATCAACAACATGTTAGTAAAAATAAACAAACATTTACTTCTTTAAATAACAAAAACTACTGTAAAAACTAATGTAAAATCATAAAACAGTCATTTGATGTGGTTTGTTTCTTTAAATAAACTACAATGTTAGTAAAAAATTGAATTTGTGCTACAAATTACTGAAATTTACATTAAAAATAAAGAAACTGTATTACAACCCAAACAACTAGATATTTTTAAAGCAGAAGTCCCCTGAGCTTCATTCTAAAAAATTTCTATTCGATTTAAGTTTTGAATGAAAATGTTTCGATTTCATTAAAAGTGAGCACAACGGTATCAACGTTCCAGTGGTATGTGTGCTGTATTTCGAAACATTTAGGCAATTTCAACAAGCATCTACATGTGAATTAGATGCCGGTAAACAAACTTTTTAACTAACTTTTTTTATGAGTGTACCAAATGGAATGCAAAAAAAAAGAAGAATAAAAAATTAAGATTTTTTCAAACGATTTTTTTAAATTTTTTAATTTTCGTAAGGATAACAATTAGAATTATAGACATGTGGCCCTGTTATTTTGCACAGCTTTTAGTTAAAGCACCGATTCCCAGATGGGGTCCCCGGCCCCAGAGGACCGTAAGACTTTTCCAGGGGGTCCGTTAAATTAAATACAGCAAAATTATTGTTTAAAACAAATTTAAATGTTATTCGCATTCTATCGCTTCCCAAAGTTCGACATTTTTAGCAAAACTAAGAAAAAATACCATACACCGGAAATTTTTTATTTTTGGTTTTTCACAAAAACAAATATTATATTAAAAATTAAATTTTTTTTTTTTCAACTGTGCAAAAAAACAATTATTTTTATTTTCAATTATAAAAAACTTTACTAAAACATTATTGTTGAATAACAAAGTTGAAAAAAGTACAAAAAAGTACAAAAAAATACCAAATAATCTTTTATCAACTTTTGTATTAAACTTAAAATAATTTAAATATTTCTACAAATAAAATCTCTTTCGCTGTGTTCATAAACTTACATAAAGATGTGAGTATATATTGTTTAAGCATGTAAAAATATAAAATTTGGTCAAAACTACAGCAACGACCTCTCATATTCAATCCAATAAAAGCTAAATTATATAGCTAGTATGTAAAATTTTGTTGAATTTCGAGCAAGAATACGGCAAGCTAGAAAATGTCCTTGATCACAAAACGTACATAGAGTCAAAAGACTTTTTATTAAAGATTCAAAGAGTTTTGAAAACCAGCGAAAAGAAATAAATATATTAAGTATGTCGCAGATAATGTGTGAGCCGAATTTGAATCTAACCAATTTAATCCTTTCGGTTAATAATACATATTTTACATGTACACGTTTACCTTCCATATATCCTTAAATACAATAAAAAAAAAATTGTAAAAAATTGTTAATGATTTTTGAAAATATTACTGAAATGCTATTTATAATTAAATTTTTAACTTTAAGTCGCCTTTTTAAACAAAATTTGTTTTAGAATATTTATTTTTGCAATTTTTCGAATTTGCACAAAAATACACAAAAACAAATGTTTTATGTTTGCGTTATTAGGAACGAAAAAATATAATTGTAACTCTAAAATGAAAAAATATTATACAAATAATTGGTACAGTGAAATAACTCCCAAATGAAATAAGTCCCAATGAAATAACTCCCAATGAAATAAGTCCCATCAAAAATGAAATAACACCCAATGTAAAAAAATGAAATATCTCCCAATGAGAAAAATGAAATAAGTCCCAATTTTTGGGAGTTATTTCAAAATTTAAAAATAAATCCCAAAAAAAAATGAATTAACTCCCAATGAAATAAGTCCCAACAAAAATGAATTAACTCCCAATTTTTGTTTGTTTTGTTTTTCTGTTAGAGAACACTTTTTATTTCATAAGTATATGTAAGCATAGGTGGAGTGCAATAATTCCTTACGAAATAAGGCCTTTAAGGCTTTATTTCACTTTCAATTGAGAAATAAGGCCTTTATTTGCAAAAAGGCTTTATTGCACTTTGAAAGTGAAATAAAGCCGTAAAGGCCTTATTTCACTTAAATTTTTTTTTAAATGAAGCAATTAAATTTCTTATTCTTATTCTTCTTATATTTTATTGAACAATTATAAAAAAATTTCATATTAACAAAAATTAATAGAACATTAATAATTCAACAAAAAATTTAACTGCAACAATATTGAAAATCTTTGCTTTATAAAGTTTTTCTGCGTGGCGGCCTGCGGCCGCTCTTAGGGGTTTTCTCCTCCATGGGACGCGGCAGGTGGCTTCGCTGAATAAAGTTTCCCTGTGCGCGTCACACTAGGGAAGATAATGAGACGGGCGCAGGAAAACTGTATTCAGCGAAGCCACCTGCCGCGTCCTATGGAGGAGAAAACCCCTAAGATCGGCCGCAGGCCGCCACGCAGAAAAACTGAACAGTGTAACAAAAGAATCAAAAAATACAAAATAAAGGCTTTATTGCACCATTGGCTAAATTTAAATAAAGGATCTTCACTAAACAAAATTCTAACAAGAACTGATGCTTACACTGTTTTATTAAGTGAAATACCTGATTGCTTTGAAACTACTTGTTTTAAGGCAGTTTTAAAAACCGTTACAAAACCATCAGAATTTACTAAAATGCAATTTTAAGAGAAATGAAATAACTCCCAACAAAAATGAAATAACTCCCAATCGTAAAATTGTGTTTGCAATTAAAATGAAATAAGTCCCAACTGCGATGAAATAAGTGCCAATGGTAACTCCCAAATGAAATAACTCCCAACAAAAAAACTCTTGGGACTTATTTCAATTTGGGAGTTATTTCATAATGAATTAACTCCCAACAAAAATTATGAAATAAGTCCCAACGCATTGGGACTTATTTCAACGACAACCGTCCTTTTTTTGGTTTTCGCTATATCCTACTATTACTCATAAACGAAATTTTATAATTAATTTTTATTTTAGTATGATTACTTGGTGTGAACTATTTTCTCATTGAAGTTGACCTTAGAAACTGCTATGCTGTGATTTGTTTCATCCTGAAAGCGTTGTACGATTTGGCTCAAAATTTCAGCACTGAAGTTGTAGACCTAATGTCACAATATTCCTACCGGCATCCCTCAAAATTCGATCAATAAATATTTTCCACACAAACGATTGTCACCATAATGGCACATATATCAACCATTCGACTTTAAACTCTCACTAAATATTTGATTTAAATGAAATGTAAGTACACCGGATATAAAGTGACTTATCATTCATGTTAAATTTTCAGTAAATTTATACTACAAACTATTTTGAGTGTATATATATTGCAAAACTTCTGATTAGAGTTAACACAGAAATGTTGAAATGTATATGAAGGGCAATGTCCAACGAATATTTTCGCCAAAAATAATACAAAAAAAAATTAATTAATTTTCCGATTTTTAGATAAATTGAATTTCAAATTTTCGGCACTAGTTCTAGTTTTTAACATATTTTTTTTTTTTCAAATTCTTCATATACACATATATTGATAAAGTGAAATTTCAGCATTTGCCAAATGCAAAAATTTTCAATATTTAACATCGCCTACTTCGCACAGTGCTGTGTGCGTGGCCAAAAATAGTAATGGTAGAGATCACATTAATTTTTAATTGTTTTTAATAAAACATAATTTAACTCAGAACGAGCAGAAAGAACTATGCATGAATATTAAACTATTCAATATCAATCACGTTATCAATTCTGTAGTTAGAAAAATAATAACAAAATAAGAATTAGTTTTTCCATAAACCATAATATTTGACTTAAGCGAGAAAACTGTCTCGCTACAGCCATCTTAACTGTTGGTTGAGTGTAGTTACTACAGGTATGCACTTTTAAAAAATTAGTGATTTTTGAAATGTTTGATTTAAAAGGTAAAATAGTTCACAGCAAGCAATGAAACTAAAAAATTTCCTAAATTTCCCGTATTAATAACAAGGTTGGCAAATATTTAATTGGTATTTAGTTGTCGTAAAAACAATATTTTGAGCACAAGGAGTGCTATAAGTTTATGAGGAACAGAATTACTTTTATGATATTTTGCATACATTTTATTTTATTAAGTTTGTTCGCTTACGCAAAAATTTGTACAAATTTGTAAAAGTTTTTACTGGAAGGTGTTCGTTTGCAAAAATGATCAGTAAAAAATAGTAAAAAGAGAGAGTAAAGTGACAGGTTGTTGCTTTTCCGTTCGTTTACTTTTTTGTAAATTTTTCTTACTCTCTATAATTTTGTTACTGCGTAATTTTTACTGGACTTTACTGGGAAAGTAATCAAACACACTTATTGTCATAAGAATATGTGTCATTCTTATTAACACAAAACAATAGTAAACAATTTTCATAAAAAAATTTTTTTATAATTTTGTGCAATTTCAACAAATTTCAAAAGAAATATTCTAAAATAAACCTGGCTTTAAGTTCAAAACCAATTTATAAATAGCACCTTGATAATATTCTCAAAAAATCATTGTAAATTATCAGAAAAATTAAAATTTTTATGTTATTAATATTTAAGGATATATGTAGATGTGTTAATTTCCAGGACATATAAAATACATATTATTACCCGAAAGGATTTATGGAAGGTGGACATATCCTTGCATCGAACTGAATGACTGCTAAATGCCAAAAATATACACCTATTTTCGCTAGTTTTCCATTATTTTTTAGTGTTTTTTTTTTTTTAATAAAGCTTATTTTGTATAAATAAAATTATGTTACAGGATATATGGGGGGGGGGGGCTGGTTTGTCCTTGCTTGGAATTAAATAAAAATGAATCAGCACACTTATTTTTAGTCATAAATGTAATATATATATTTTCGTGACAATAATTTTTTTTTTAGAAGTAATGTTTTAGTTCTTGCCGTATCCTTGCTCGCAAGTCAACAATATTTTACGCACATAATTCTGGCTTCATATCTAAGAAACATACCACACTTCGTCAGATTCCGATAATATCTGCAGCTTTTATTGCATTTCCAACCATCAGGATATATTACAGGTACGCGTGTCCTTGCTACGATTTTGAACAAATTTTGTATTTTGATATGTTTAACAATATACAATAATATACGAACGATAACTGCTTATATTTTTGGTCACTCGTTACATGAATTAACGACACTGTGATTAGCAACTGTTTTGAAAAAGTTGTAACATTTTTGGGGTACCTCTTATATGAGGACAAATGCTGTTAGTTTGAAATTGCTGCAATATATTTTTTGTTGCTGGGCAGTTGGCTTGAAAAGCAACATATGTATATACTATGAATTTAAAAACACTTTTTTTATTGAAATTTAAATATATATTTATTAAAAAAATGCATCGTAAAAATAATGGTGATTTCACTGTTTAAATATATATCAATTTTAGTTGTTCATCTTAACGAATAAATTTTTAAATTTAAATTAAATTAAATGCTTTGTTTAATTTTTCAAATTTCAAATATTTATATTTACCAACACTATCTAGGTAAACTAGATGTCAAAATCACGCTTAATAAATGACATACAACAACAATAGTAAACACATTAAGCAGATTGTCATTATCGAAGTGAGTGAAATGTGAAAAATAACAACAAAACAACAACATTTTATATGCGTAAACATTAATTACATATGAAAACATCCACCCACTGTGGGAAAGTTTATAAAATAAACAGACCAAACGATATAACGACCACGTGTTCGACCATATCTAAGGTTTGTGCAAAATGACTACAACCAACAAAAAAAAAAAAAAAAAAAAAAAACGAAACCGATATTATAATTGATAGCTTTATGCATAATATATTCCCAGTAAAAAATTTTCGTGTTTTTAGAAGCAGGCTAAAGTAAATGCGCTGATGTAAGTGCTTACTATTGACTAATATTGAGAAGCAACAAAATACACGAATAATTTACATATAAAAATAAACAAAAAAAAATGAGCATACTGTTCTCCCTAACAAGCATGCAAGTTTAAGTAGCTTACCCTAATCCCTTATAATTATGCATGTTGTAATGCAGAAAGTTTCATATCGTGGGTTATAAACGATCTGTACACTTAGAATACTATGTAGGTAACAAAAACTGCAAATGTAGTTAAAAACAAATGAAATTTTACTTAAAGAAAGGATGACTTACATTTCAGGAAATTCAACTAACATTGTCATATGTTTTTTAATATTCAAAAAATTACTAACAACTGCAGCAAAAATGAACTACATGTTAGTAAAAAATAAACAAACATTTATTTCTTTTTATTTTTCTATATATCAAAAAACAACTGTAAAAAATTTATATAAATCATACAGTTATTTAATGTGGTTTTGTTTTTTTAAATGAACTACAAGTTTAGTAAAAAATTTAATTTGTTCTACAAATTACTGACATTTACATTAAAAATAAAGAAACTGTATTACAAGCCAAACAACTACATATTTTTAATGCAGAAGTTCCCTTAGTGTACCAATTTTCCCGGGTGATTTCCGATTATGTTCAGTGTTTTTGTGTATGTTATGCAATATAATTAGTCATTTAACTGTTTCTGAAGAGCTAGCACGTGAAGCGGTAAAAAGAAAATTATTAAGTCTAACATTTTAACTACAAAACATTAATATCGGTCGAATTTTATGTGTAATAAATTATATTATATCCATATTATTACTTTTCATCGTAATAATGTTGATATGAAATATGATGTTGCTGTTAGCCATGAAATAACCACTTTTTAGGAGCGCTAAAATTAGTGCTTATTTTGCCCAAAAGTAATGCTTTCACGTGAGAATTCGCCATATAAAACTCATGGCATATGTAAGGAGGTTTGTAAGTGATTCTTTTTGGCTTACTCCCTTACAAACCTCTTGGCTTGTAAGCAGAGTTTTTTAGTGGGTGGTTGAGACTTTAATGACAGTATGTACAATAAAAATATTCTCATAGTTATACATACACGTACATACAGAGTCGCCCAAAACTAACTGTACAAAAACCCCACGTTTTTTTCTTTTAAGTGTATTTTGAAAACTAACGCTCGTATTCATGTTCTGTAGGCACTAGTCGATAAAACACATACTATTTTTTATAAAACATTTTGGCTTATTTAAATTACGTTAGTTGTAACTATATGAGAAAATAAAGAATATCGTAATCTCTGATACTGAGGCTACAAAACATATGTAACCAATATTCTATTTTTAGCAAAATTTTTTTTTGCAATGAAAATGATATATATATATATATATATATTTCTTTTAGGATTTTTTACTTCAATAATACAATTATTTGCTGAATCGGCAATAAATTATCTTAAAAAAAAATGTAAGATAGTGAATTATAAAGGATAACATAAATTTTTATTGCAAAAAACGATTTTATATGAAATATAAGAGTCAAATGTACATCAACATGTAATTTTTATTGAAAGTTTTTGACATGTTTTTGTTAAGTTAATACTGGAAACTTGCAGTCATAATTATAATTTTCCTAGAAGCAGGTTATTTAAAAGCACATTTGTCGAACGACTTTACAAAAAGATTTATAGGTATCGTAATGCACGTTTGATTTACGATGATACAACAATTTCGTATTCGATGATACAACAAATTAGTGGAATGGAGTATTAATACTTGAAAAATACTGTGTTTCTCTACTAACCCAAAGACAATTTCTGTATCAGAATAAAAAGCTAATTTAAATAAAGCTAAGTACAACATTTTTACTTTTTTTTATAAATTTGAAAACCCCAGACAAGATTTCCCATGCTTGGTAAAAAAAAAAACTTCTATGTAATATTATTCATATACAAAAATATTCTCTAGTATTTAAATATTTACGGGATTTTGAAAATAATTCAAGCATTCATACCGTATGTAACCCATGTAGTTTCTAAGTGAATTGTGAAATATTGGTGTCTTGGGCCATGAAGAAAGAATGTGGATCATTCTTTTTAAAAAAATCCCTTGATAAATATCCTTTGATAAGACATGTCTCTAAGGATATTCTAATTATAAATGCAATTTAGTAATTCTATATTGCGACGTAAAACTGAATATAATTTTTTTTAACAGTTTTTTGCGATAAAAATCGCTGCTATGGTTTGAAATTTGCTATCGTAAAGCATAATATAAAAAACATTTAAATTTTATATATCCATGCACCCTAATCCATAACAAATGTTACTTTTTTTAAGAGAAGCATAATTTTTGAATATTATTAATTACAAATTCTACAAAAAAGTTTTATTATTTTACAAAAATCTTGGATTTTTGTAATTAAAATAGAATATAAATAAAAATATTTGCATATGAATTTGAATAAACCAAAGCATTTTATTAAAATTAGTACCTCGTTTGTCTATAATCATTTAGAGAGTATGAATATGAGCTGTAGCTTTTGAAATGCACTCAAACGAAAAAGCATTGGGTTGTGTAGTTTTGGCCGACACTGTAAATTCAGCATATTTACTTACAAACGCATTATACTACACCATTTAGATATTTTTAAAAAAGAAAAAATTCCATGACCATGGTTTTTAAGTTTAGACATAATTTGATCCGAAAAATTAGAACATCAAATTGTATCAAAAATAAATCAAATTGTATAGAAGTGTATTAAACTGTATCGAATTATACAAATTTGCATAGAATTTGATTAAATTATATTATATATTAAACAAAATGCAATTTTATCCGAATTTTCTCCTTGTCCAATTGCATAAACTGAGATCCAATTGTATATAATTTTTTATAATTATACTCCATTTTATACAATTAGCAACGGATGGTATAATACGGAGCAACATAAAATAACATTTTAATATTGTTGGCAATACAAATGTATGTATGTAACGCAATTTTTTATATACTTTCATATATAGTTTTATATGCTAGCAGACTAGCTATTTATAATTAAATCTTACATTATATGTCATATGGGATTATACCGAACTATACTGGTGAATATATAATAGTATGCAGGTTACATGATTATATAGTGTACTATATATATAAAACAATGTAGTGCAACAAAACTTTTTACTCTGGTTATAAAAAAGATTTGATTTCCCGACACAAAACAAATGTTCCGATATAATCATATATGATTATATAAATATCACATCTCATCTGACCCGAAAAATGGCATACATAAGCTGATTTCACGGTATCGCATGGGATCTAATATCATATAGTTTGATCCGAAAAATGGGTCTATCAAATATGATCAAATTATATATAATTTAATAAAATTTTATATAATAAGGTTTTTAATAAAAAATTATTTACTAAATTATACTCAAATATATGACGATTTTCTAAAATTGAAAATAGTTTGATGGAAAATATCTTCAAAAAAAATTTTGTATGACATGAAAAATATTTTTTGTATGTGGTCGATGTTTACTCATGCTAAATCCATTTACACATTGAAGGCCCGTCAGTTTTTAAAAACCAATAATTTCTAATAGGAAGCTGATATTACAACGCCATAAAAAACATATCGCACACCTAGTACAAAAGTGAATCAACTCAAAATTTTTCATTTTTCAGAAATCCAAAAAAAAAATATTTGCAACTTTATACCAATTGAAACATAAAGAAAGACATAACTGTTTTTTAGCAACAGTTAACAACAACAAAATACACTGATATTTTCTATATAGATAAACAAGTATATTGTTCATAGTTTAAGCATATAAAACCGAAAAATTAAAATTTTGAGTTGAGTCATTTTTGAACTGGGTGTGCGATATGAATGTTTGAAGTGTTGGCTTAAAAATTTGTAATTCGCTATATAATTAGTTGAAAAACTATTCTTTTTTTTTTTCCTTTTTTAAGCACTTTTTAAAAAAGCATAAGCAAGACTGGCGTAGTAAAAGTGATTTGCTGGTTTCGATTAAGACATATAGGTAAATATTTAGAAATGGAAACATTATTCGTTCAACATGTACTTTTTGAAAACACTTTAACGATCAATTCAAGATTTTTGCGTTATTAAAAAGGAGAAGTATGAAAAAAAATAATCCGACTTTGTTTTAAATATCAAAAATTAGGTATTTGATCACAATCAGAAAAGGAGCATATTAAGATTGTCAAAAAAAAAAAGTTGGAGTTCACCAGCTCCACAAACCTCAAAATATGCCATTATCAAAATAAAAATGGTCTGCTTAAAAAAATGCCAAAAAAATTCTGTTTTTGCTCTACTTGAAAAATTGTATCTCGTAAACTCCGATTTTAAATCAAAAATAAAATATTTTAAACCTCTCAAAATGAGACAAAAATTTTTAGAAACCTCAAAATAAGGGAGTAAATTTCCATGAAAACACCAAAAAATATTAAATAATAGTTCATGTATGAATTTTTTTTTTGTATTAAACCAAAAATAAAGTTTTGAGAATTTGTTTAAATTTTAACATTAAACCGCTATAAATTTTGCTTCTCTTGCAGAAAATTATTGAACCAAACGGATTTAAAGTTCACAAATAGTGGATCATTATCATGTAAAATCCTTTTAATGTGGCATAAAGTTATAAATAAAAAATTGCTAAAATTTTAAATTTACAGTAATAACATTTGAGAAATACTTCTGAAATTACATTTGAGTCTAGAAAACGTCAAAGTTCAAATTTTAAAATGCCTTTTGAATTGGACTTGCTGTTTACTGTTTACAAACCTAACGAAAAGATCAGTTAAAAAATAATAATAACGTCAATTTCTTACAAGATTGCGATGTTTGTATCCCGTTATTGGTGCACTGAATTCAGCTCAAATTCCGTATAGAAAAAACTCTTAAAGTTTAAATATAGAAAAAATTTGATTTTACTTGTAAACCACCATACAAATTTTCACCAAAAATCGATGTGTAATTTAAATGGCCATCATCAATTCTAAAGGTAAAGACTGTTCAACATGAAACTCTGAATGCAGTAGTTTTTAAGTATGGTCTACTTAACCCTGTGCATCGATTTTCTTAATTGAGAAACAAGAGTCAATTTTAACAGGTGTCGAAAATTGTTGAAGTACATCCTGTAATGTCCACAAAATTGCCATAACTTTTAAATGCGTCAACAGAATATTGAAATGTTGGTGCCAAAATCAAAAATCCCCTTCTTTAGAAATTATTGCAAAACATTATCTCCCCGAAAGTGGCAACGAAATTTAAAAAATGTCCCGAATTCGCGAATATCTGCACGAATATCTCAAAGAACAGATACTGAATTTTTCTGAAATTTATTTTGTCACTCATATCAGTTCTCAGTTGTCTTATAAAAACCGGCAATGGTGTAAAATAAAATAAAAACAAACAGCATTGCCATAAAATGAAAATTTTTATTTTTTAAATGATAAATCATGTATACTCTAGAGTAAAAATGTCAAATGAATTTTATAGCATTTTTCGTTTCATTATTATTCTGAAAAAATTTTGTAATGAAAAGTTAAATAATCGTAAACAAAAATTATCGTTTACGAAAATCTGTAAAATAAAAACCGTAAAATCTTTTTAACATATAAAAAGCACTAAAAGACAAAAAAGTTAAATTAACAAAAAAATAAAAACTGGCAGACTTTCCAAATTAGAAGCAGGCAATAACAGATAGATAAACAGTCACACAGACAACAATGATCGATAAATTTGACAAACATTTTTTTCTTTTACACTCAAGTAAAAAAGTCTGTAAAAATTATAGAAACAATTGTAATTATTACAGAAAATTTGTTAAAACTAGGCCAGCATATCGTTTCGCTAATTTTAGAAAAACGTGACTGTAATTTTTTACTAAAGTAAAAGTAGTAAAAAATTTTGCAAACTCACTAAAATTTGATAAAATTTTTGTAAACTCTTAATGGAAATCGATTTGCTAAAATCAACCAAATGTTGTAATAAATGTTAGTGAAATTAATTTAGTAGAAAATATAAGAAGAAACTATTAAATTTTAGCAAAATTTTTGCAAAAAAAAGTTTACTAAATATTAGTAAATATGAGCTTTATTGCTTTTACTACAATCGGATTTTGGTATTGAAATTTGCCAGTTGTAGTAAAAGTAGTGAATTGTAAAAAGTAAAATAAGAGATAAGTAAAATAATAACTCTTTATGAAATGTTTCATAAATATTATGAAACTATTTTAAAAATTTTTATAATGTTTTTAAATTTTTTATGCATTTTTTAAAATAAATTATAAAAGCAAACGATCTGACGAACGATTGAATGAAATTCAGAGATCGATTTAGCTTGTTCATTGAGATTATTTGAAATAGCAAGAGCCCCCACACAAACCAAAGTCTACCATAAATTGTGTTTTTGTCTTCTATCGATTTCACATAACAACTAAAGCTATGTACAGACGGTTGTCAGATCTTATAATATAGTAAGATCTGGCAATGTGCTGGCAATGTACTGACAATGAAACATGTTTAGCAAAAGCTAAATTGGCAGTTCAGACGATTGTAAGGAAACCTGTCAAACAATAAATTTATCTGCCAACGAAAATTATCAGTTCACACGGTTGTCAAATTCTTGTATGGCAAAAATTGCCAGATCTGTTGTTATACATTGCCAGAACTGTCAAAGGATTTGAAAGAAATTATTAATTGTCAATTGTGTGTTTAATTAAATTGAAAAAGTAATAATATTAATTGTCATGGAACAAAAAAAGCAATTGCAACGATTTTAGCTGCATATGTATTAGAAAGTAGCGAGGATGAAGTCAAAACGTTTTTGCAAATTGCAGTTGAAAGAGGTGCGTAGATTTGCCCATTTTCCTTTGCAATCGTTCACACTTATCTGGATGGCATCTGCGACCTCTTGCCAAAAAATATCTTTGGGAAGTTTATACTCAGCGCAACCAGCATCCCATAAACTTCGCCGTACCTCAACTTCCTCGATAAGTTCGATAATACTTTCGTGTGACCACACGGATTCCACCTTTTTGCGGTAGGATCTTTATTTGGGTGTTGGTTTTTCCCGGCTTTAGAGCCTGTTGGCGACTGGGAGCCTCTTGGCGACTGAGTACAAAACAACAAGTCAGTTGGCTCATAGCTGCAATCTTTGAAGCAGGATTTATTAATGGAAATGTCGCCATCCATTTTTTTATTTAATTTAATTTCCTATTTTGTTTCACTTTTGATTTTTAATATTATTAATATGAACTTTTGTTTTTTTTTTTCATTATTTATGGACAGTGCCGCCAATAGAAACATTTCTGTGACAATACTGCCATTGTCAGATGCATTAATTTAAACACATCTGCCAATAAAAAATTGTTTACAATGTCTTGCAATTATCTGACAATGACAACGTAGGATGTTCACTAGTGTCCGACCGAACAGTTCGGCCAGAAAATGCATTTGGTCTGTATTCTGACAATATGTCAGATGTCTGACAATGCTTTTTCTGACAATGTTGCAAGACAAAAGTTGTAAGTTCACACTGTTGTTAGACATTTTCTGAACCTTTTTCTGACAATATTGTAAGATCGGACAACCGTCTGTAAATAGCTTAACAGTTGAAAATTTTCTCTAGCAAGAAAAAATATGTATTGCAAATTTATATTTTTTTGTTGATTTTTTTGCATTAAAAACTTTTTATGTATATGTTTTATAAAAGATTTTATTTAAAATAAATAAATTAATAAAGTTAAACCTTTTTGACGCTAAAAGTTTCCATTCAAAATATAGAAAAAACTAATTAAATTTTGGATTTTCCATTTAATTTGTATTCGAAATTAAAAAACGTAATTTTAAATTTAAAAAATCAAAATTCAGGAAATTTAATCTTAAATATGTTCAAAAAATTCCATTTAATAGAACACATCACATAATATTAAGAAAATATTAATAATTAATCTCATGTTTAGGGTTTAAAAGTCGTGTCACAAATTACGCCGTACTTTCGTATATAGAATTACATAGGAGGTGTTTCAGAGAAACAAGTCGGGTACCAAATGAGAGAGTTATGGAGACGTATTAACTGGTATACGAAATATATTCGAGAACTTGCAAATGCTTTTGTTACTCAATCAAAAATATGTTTTAAGTGATATTAAAACTGGTGTTTTGTTAAAAAATTATAAAATGGTGGTAAAGAAAAACATTTTAAATTTTCAAATGCAGATTATGCAAACGCTATAATCGATAGGGATAAAATTTAAAATTTATAAGATTCTCTGACGTAAAGGGTGTGTTTTATACAGGTATAGAACTTTAAGTGGGCAACACTTTTTTTAACTGGCGGCCATTTTGTCAGCTGTCAATTGATTTATGTTTAGTTGGGTTTGGCATTTCAACATGAATAAACTGACACCTAACAAACGCTTCCAAATTCTGCCAATTTATTTTGAAAATCATGGTTCTGTTCCAAATGCGTATCGCGCACTACGTCCATAATCGTCCATCAGAGCAATTAATGCGATTAACTATGGAACGTTTTCGCACCACGTTTACTCTAAATGATGATTTGCATCCACAGAGACGTCGTACAGTGCGTACAGAAGAAGTCATTGCTGCTGTAGAGCGTAGCGTAGAGGAACACTCCAATCAGTCTATCCGTCAATGGTAACCGCTATAAAGCCCTGATTACTGACTTTTTCGTTCATCAATTAAACAACCATTATGTGCAAGAGCTGTTGTTTCAACAAGACGGCGCAACATGTCACACAGCTGCTACCACAATTGATTTATTGAAGGAAACGTTTGGTAATTGCATAGTTTCATGTTTCGGACCCGTGACTTGGCCTCCAAGATCGTGGGATTTAATGCCGCTAAACTATTTTCAGTGGGGATATGTGAAGTCGCTAGTCTACGGCGATAGCCGAAACGATTGACCATTTGGAGGACAACATTCGCTGCGTTATTGTCACTATACAGCCACAAATATTGGAAAGTCATCGAAAATTGGACCTCCAGATTAGACTACGTCTGAGCCAGCCGTGGCGGTCATATGCCAAAAGTCATATTAAAATAATAATGCCAGAAGATTATCTTTCGAATTAAGTAAATTTCATGTCAATTTAAAAAATTCATCTTTGTTTTATTCCATTTCAAAGTTATGTAGCTCTATAAAAAACACCATTTATAATATTGATTACAGCACACAGAGAACGGATTCGTTGAGTAAAGCGCATTTGTCGCCAATCAAATTTTGGTAATTGCATAAACTAGCATATAATTCGGTTGCAGATATAAAATATTTTTAATGGACATAAATGTATGAAAGATGCTCCAACCGAAATTATTTGCTAAATTATAACACTGTTTCCATTTTTTTTTCTCAAAATTTTTTTGTTTTAATAATTTCTTTACTAACTTTTTCTTTTTGTGTTTTTAGTTTTTGTTCAAGATTCATTTATTTATCTCTCATTGTCAACGAGATGATGATGGTGTTGGTGTTTGTTCTATATTTCATTATTGGTAATTTCAAAAGCTGTACCATTATTGTGGTGAACAAGTACTAGTAAAATGTTCAACCACGGCGAATTCGAAATGAGCTTCATCATACTTATTCTAGTCTAAATCATTGTTTCTAAGTGCTTATTTATAATTTTTTTTATTACTTAGTGTTTACTGAGGCATATGAGTATTATAACAAAAATTAGTATTGCTCATACGCTGCATAAGCCACTTTTAGTAAGGCATGACTGCTAAAGGCTTAACTAGTTTGTACTTAACGTTCCCTGACAAATCAGTTGATTTGTTTTTGATGTAATAAAATTTGTGTGTGTGGTTACTTTGTCTGTATATAACGTTCCGTGCCGGACTAACCTGTTAAAAACAGAATTTTCTGTCTACGTTAAGTGATGGCTAAAAACAGCTGATTTTATAAGCTAAATTGTACAAAATAATATAAACAAGGTTTTGTGACACATTATGATAATGAAATTATTACTATATTTGCAACTAGTTAAACAAATCGTTTAGCAGCAGCAGCTGCTGCTGTTACGGATCAGACTAACCACACAAAACAGCCCTCCGGAACGACACGTTACAGAAACGGCACGGAACGCAAAGACTAATGGAGCCTTAAATCTTATCTTATTTAAAAAAATTATTAACTAAAAATTTATTTTAAATAATTTCTTGCACACAGAAAAAACAGTAGACACCAAAAATTTTATTTTCTAAATCGAAAACACTCATTTTTAAATTCAAATTTATTTCCAACAATTTTTGTTTTTAAATGCAAAATTACAAAAAAAAATTAACAAAAGGGTGTTTGTATTTTCAAATCGCCATTGTTGGTGGCAAATTTTAAAAATATTTTTTTTTGTATTTGCAAAAAAAAATACTCTACGAGACATGTTTGAAATTACAAATAATATTTTGTAATTTATTTCTGTGTATCATTCAAATTGTCATAAATTAAAATGACTTTATTATTTATGCATTAAAAACTAAATTCATATAAATTTTAAATATATTTTTTCTGTTACAAACAAAAGAAACAACTTTAAATACTTTTCATTTAATGACTAAATGAAAGTTATTCAGGAAAAAAGTTGTTTATTGTCTGACGCATTGTTGTATAAACTTTTTGTGTTGTTTTCCCCACTAGCACACACCA
Organism: Delia radicum; assembly: GCA_021234595.1. NCBI lineage: Eukaryota > Metazoa > Arthropoda > Insecta > Diptera > Anthomyiidae > Delia > Delia radicum. The sequence goes on from CM037852.1 coordinate 139,480,221, forward strand.
CACATTTACATTTCATTGAGTTTTTGTGACAATTGTCAACGTCGTATGTGTTTAATTTATATGTATGAATGTGTTAACAAAATGTGTCAACTAAAATTGATAGCTTTTGTATTGAAAAAATATTGCTAAATGCATCAAAATCGTTTCTCTTTTTCTCATAATAATTCTTAACAAAGTCGTTTAATTTTTAAAAACTTTAGTTTTTTTTTTTTAATGTTTAAGATAGATTTTTATCAAAATATATTAAATGTTCTATTAAATTTATTCTTTTAAATAGCTAGATAAACAAGAACAGAAAAAAGTGAATTACTATTGTTTCCCTAACCTCGACAGAAACATGTTTAAGGACCTAAATAACAAAAAAAAAAAAAAAAAAAAAAAAAAAACTATAGTAATATTATTCTTAGCACTATTCGGTGACATTGTGCCACTATGATGATGCTGTTGTACTATAGAAAAGGAAAAACAAGCTCTTGAATATAAATATTCATAAGCCATAAGGTTGGGTCATATAAATAAGTTATAAGTTGAAAAAAAATATAGCTCTTATAATACTCAGAATATGTTTACTTACAAAAAAATTAAGCTTAAAAATGCAGTAAATATTACACTTAGGAAATTATGTTAGTAAAGACGACAGCAATTGTAGTCAAAAACAAATGAAATTTCATTTAAAATAAGGACGACTTACATTTCATTAAATTCAACTAACATTGTCATTTGTTTTTTAATGTTCAAGAAATGACTAACAATTGTAGTAAAAATGAACCACATGGTAGTAAAAAATACACAAACATTTATTTATTTTTATTTTTTTAAATAACAAAAAACAACTGTAAAAAATGAATGTAAAATCATAAAACAGTCATTTGATGTGAGTTGTTTTTTTTAAATGAACTACAAGGTTAGTTAAAAATTTTATTTGTTTACAAGTGATTTACATTTACATTAAAAATAACGAAACTGTATTACAACCAAACAACTACATATTTTTAATGCAGAAGTTCCCTGAGTGTACGTAATATTTATTAAAGAGAGAATATAAAATGTTTTACTGAAGGATAATTAAAGTATTTATTATGACTTTAACGTATCTCATATAATCAGTAACTAAACAAATGAAAATAGTAAAAACAATTGTTTAAGTTTTTTTTTAAGGAATGGAATTATATTCAAAATTTGATTACCATTTGTTTAAATACCAACATTTTTTGTCAGAATATGTTTTTTTTTTAGAGAAGCAGCAATCAGAAAATTCTTTATATTTATTAATGTGGTGCTTTCTTTGGAAAGGCGGTAGTGGAGAGATGAAAGGTTGAAAAAAATTAAGGACTTAAAGCATGGCAACACTGTTAGTGCGCTAGATGATAAGTCTTAGAACAGTTGTTGCTCACCACCTTTTTGGTGCATAGCCCTGATTTATTATAAAGGGTCCGCCAAATAACTTTTTTTTTCAAATGCTATAAAAAAAAACTACTGAATATTTTCTCAATTTTCTTTTTTTATTTGAAAGTACAATCCTTCCGGTTAATAATGGAAAATAATTTCATTCAAATGGCTGCCTCGGCTGGCCATGCAGTTGCCTACACGATCGGTCCAATTTTTAAGCACACTATCGATTGTGTGCAGCTGTATTTCACCAATGGCTTCACGAATATTGTCCTTTAAAGCGTCAATTGTCACTGGCTTGTTGGCGTAACATTTATCTTTGACGGCTTCAACTCCTGAACCAATTGGACTTTGTATGGCGTCATACCAAGGTCTTTATGCAAAATTCGTCTCAATGATGTCTCCGAAATGTTCAACTGTTGAGAACGACGGTGCCACAGCAGCAATATTCTAGGGTGTACGCACTGTTTTAGGCTTTTTACGCTTTGGTTTATCGATGAGGATGCCAGTTTCTTTCACTTTTTTCACAAGATAACGAACATACGGAGCTGACGGTGCTTCTCTTCTTCCAAAATCCGTACGCAATTTTCGCACACATTCTGCAACATTACCATGATTTTCAAAGTAATGTCGCAATATTTCCCAGCGTTGTTTAGTTTAGAAATACATATTTAATCTTTATTTAATTTAAATATTTTATTTTGTCTTTTATTTAATTAATAGACAATTATTTCCACAAGCCGTTGACAACGCAATATTTAAGTTGTTTTAATCCACAATTTTGTTTTATGTATGAAATACAGATACAAAAATCTTCCATGGTTGATTTTTGTATATGTCTTATTAGAGTTGTATAATTTTCCTATTCTCCACTGCATTTGGACATGCCGCGATATCTACTTCATTCTGCGATTATCTTTCAATCTGGTTGTTGCCCACGCTATTAATGTGCTTATCTGCACAATTTTTTTTTAGCAAAATAAATTAGTAAAACATTAGTATAATGTTAGTAAAACATTAGTTCAAAACAGTTAAGTGCTGAATAAGTATAATGAAAATTTTAGCTTAAAACAGAATTTTAGCAAAAAAGTTGCTAACAAATAGTATACCTGATTTTCAAGATGTTTTACTAACTTTTCTACTAACTTATTTTTTTGAGTCTATTGAAATAAACGAAAACAATCTATTGTTTTTTATCGATCTTGTCAATAGATTTTTCTACAGTTGAAATTATTCTTAAAAAATACAATTGTTTTAAGCGAAAAGTAAGTAGTCCTGTTTTTAACTGATTTTCAGTTAATTTAATATATAAGTTAGCAACATTGTGAATACCACTATTGTTAATTGGTATCACGATAGAATTCGTTGCAAATTGTTTGTTGCTTACCTTTGGTATATTTAACTGGTTCACGATTGGCCAATAATGTTAAAATTTTATAAACGTAATTTTATTCTAAAAAAAGTGCAGACATAGTGTCAGCACTTTTAGGTATTAAAAAATGTAATTTAAATTGTGGAAAAATAAAGAAAAAAACATTCTATAAAGAATCATCAAACTAAACGGAACTTGTTTTATTTTAAATCGTGTACATAGTACCCAATAAATATAACAAATAATTAACTTATACATTCAGTAGTCTTTAAGGAAAAAATATTGTGTGTGTACCTGGTTTTTTTTCTAAATTGATGCTGTCGTCACCTGGAATCGAACCCGCGATCATCTGTGTAGCAGTCTAACGCGCTATCCAGTATAGCATTACTAAAAAACAAATGATATTTTTAACGTGATCCGTCGATGGGTTCTATTTTAAGAATTTATACAAAAAATAACACAAACATTTTTTGTTTTTATTTTGCTTTTGGAAATTATACACACAGAGAAATAAAGTGCCAACCGAATTGAAAAATGTATTTTAATGCTAATAACTTATAAATTCAGTTAGTACAACGATATCTTCATTAGACTTCTATATATTTTTGGTGTTGCAACTAAAATTCAGATGAATTAACCGAACTTTGTTATAAAAACTAATATTAAGATGAGCCAACCGACTGAAATTCGTAATAACATAATTTGAGTCGTAGTAACCGAATTTCAGTAGACAAATAGCTCAATTTTTAACTGTGTGTATAAATGTTTTTACATTTTTAAAAAATTTTAAAATATTTAAAGTGTAAATTAAGAATTAAGAACAATTTGCTTCATTATCCATAATCAAAAAAAAAAAATTCGGAAATCAGCATGCAGTTTTTTAATGAAATAAAATAATTTTTGTTTTAAAATGTTGCCAAAGAATGGGGTAGGGTGCATATATACACACTACCCAGCAAAAACAGACCTTGCTAAATAATGTATAAAGGTATCGATCGAATGCTATTTATGCATGCAATGATCTTCGCTTACAATATAAGGTTATATGCAATACCCTCTCTGCTAGATTACATAGCACATTTCCCAGACAATACAAATAATGTAAAGCGTAAGTAAATGTGTTTCTAAAAATAGTATTGAAATTAAAAAAATAATTAAAAAATATATTCTATATGCAGCCACCCAACCACGATCCCGTAATCTTCGGGTTTACAGTCGGACTAAGCTATTGTGTTGGTCAAAAAATAAATTTGAAAACAAAAAACTCTATAGATTATTTGATAGGACAATATCCTAATTCAGAAATATAGAGCATGGCCTTGAACTTGAATAATTTTCATTTTCATTGCACAATTAAAGGTCGAAAAAACATAATTTTTATTTTTAATAAAAATTATATCAAACTTGTATTTTTAATAATTTTTTTTTTTAATTTCGAACTATTTTTTAAACTATTTTACAACTAAATTATTGAAGCTAGTTTAAAAATGTTTGCTATTTCTTATTTCGTAAAGTAAAGGCATTTCCGAGAATTTTTTTGTTTTCAAATCCCTTGCGTAATAATGTAGTTTTAATAAACAAAAAAAGTTTGTAATGTTAGCAACAAAGTTTGCTGAATCAGCATAATTTTAGTCAGGAGGGTGCTTGCAAAAAAATTGCTAATGTCAGGAAACTCGTTTGCTAATTAACGACCTGGTTTAGAGCAGAAAAATTAATAGATTCAGCTAAAGTTTTGCTGACATTTAGTTGATTCAAAATTAAAAAATTGGTTCATTTATTTAAAAAAAATTTAGTTATTATACGATACACATTATTTGCGTAATTTTGTTTTATTATGTATGAAAACCAGATACAAAAATCTTCCGTGGTCGATTTTAGTATATATCTTACAAGAGTTGTATTTTTTAGTATCATTTTATTCGTCTCTACTACAATTTGACATGCCCCGATATATACCTCATTCTGCGTATATTATTCAATATGGTTGCCGTTCACACTATAAATGTTCTTATCAGCAAAATTTTGTTAGCAAAAGAAATAAGTAAAACATTAGTAAAATATTAGTAAAAAAAATTAGTTCAAAACAGTGAAATCCTGAATAAGTATAACTAAAATTTTAGCTAAAAACACTAGTTCATCAAAAAAATTTTAAAATATTCTACTTTTAAAAGACGTGTTACTAACTTTTCTACTAACTAATTTTTTCAGTGTAACTTTTAGCTTAAGAAAAAAATTTCTTAAACTACAAAAATTGTACCTATATGTTTTTATGTCTTAAAAATATGAAGTCTGAGACAAATCCTAATAAATCCTAATAAATAAATTGTGTAAGACGGTTCAAACTCTACTTTTTGTATTTTCTCCATAGTAAATTTATATAAAATTAATTTAAAAAAGCTATAAAAATTGAACCTGTTGTTCAATTTTCAATTTTCTAAAAATTTTGATACACATTTCATGAATTTTTTAAATAAAATGGATTATAAATTAACATTATGTGCTAAAGTTTTGCAAGATTGATTAAAAGGTTTTATAATATTCAAAAATAAAAAAACAAATAAAGTTTTCACTTTAATTGCAAGGATATCCTACATCTTTCACCCAATCTCAATACATTGATATGGTTCTTAAATCACAAAGAAACCAAGTTAAAAATTATTCGTAGTTTCTTCAGGTATACGGAAAAATAAAAATATTTTAAGAAAAAAATGGATTTTTTGTAAAACTTAAATTAGCAAATATTTTGAAAAGTCGAGCTAATATCAAAATTTGGAGTTCACATATCTACTAGCTAAAATCTATCAGAATTGATGTCACATCTCCGATGCATTTTTAGTGTTGTACTATGTAGCTAGTAAATTTTTCCAAAATTTCAATATAAAAAAAGTACTGTTCAGAATATACACTTAAAAATAAGTCAATAAAATCAGCAATATTTTGTAAAATCAGCAACAATTTTGCTGATATAGTAAATTTTCTGCAATGTCCCTCCCAGCAAAAGTGTTGCTGAATTAACTGACTTTTTTTGAGTGTATTTTTAGACTCATTAGACTCTAGTCAGGACACAAAAAATACATATTTTTGCTTTTTTGTAAGCTGGAAAGTAATGACATTTTGTGCAAGCAATACATTTATGTTTTTATCTAACGAGTATAATCTTTCGAGATAGCTAAGATGGTAAGCGGTTGACCGACAACCTGGAGTCAGAGCGTCGAATCCAGCGTGGGCACATTTTATAAAAAAAAACTTGTTCAACAAAATATTAAATTAAATTTATTAAATTTAGTTTTTGTTTAATTATATTTTTAGACTCATAGTTTTTGGTAAGCAGTGACGTTTGTAATGAGAAATGCAACTACTTGCCATTACCAAATATGAGTCATTCTACGTCAAACCGAACGATTTTTACATCACGATTTTTATTTGCTTTGAAATGTGGCAGACGTATTCTTATTTCAAAATTATTTGACGCATATATTTGGAAAAATAAAAAAATAGTTTAAAGCAGTTATGTGTGTTCAAAAATTAAAAAAAAAAAATAAGAAATGTTCCAACATGTCGATATTTGAGTTGATGTATTTTCAAAATTAGTAAGCCGATCTAAATATGGTATTGTATTCTTTTCCAAATGTATATAAATGTATATCGCACACCCAGTTCAAAAGTGACACAACTCAAAATTTTAATTTTTCGGGTTTATATGATTAAACTATGCACAATACACTTGTTTATCCATAAAAAAAATATCAGTGTATTTTGTTGTTGTTAACTGTTGTATATCGCACACCCAGTTTAAAAGTGACACAACTCAAAATTTTAATTTTTCGGGTTTATATGCTTAAACTATGCACAATACACTTGTTTATCCATAAAAAAAAATATCAGTGTATTTTGTTGTTGTTAACTGTTGCTAATAAACAGGCATGTCTTTCTTTATGTTTCAATTTGTATAAAGTTGCAAATATTTTTTTTTCGATTTCTGAAAAATTAAAAATTTTGAGTTGAGTCACTTTTGTACTAGGTGTGCGATATGTTGGGATTTTTGAAATATTTTTATTTAAGTTTTAAACCTTCCTTTGTGTTTTTTACCATTTGACCTTTTCTAAAAATTAATTATTTGGCAACTCTGGATAACAATTTTACACAATTTTTGCTCTTCACGATTGTAATAAAGATGCAGATTTATTTTAAAATGTCTAAACTACTTAATTATCTTTATACAGTGAAAATAATATAGCCGTTTAAATGTACTGAGTCGAAAAAAAGAACAGTATGTCAATAATGAATTAGTTTTTTTTTCCAATACTTTCTTACTAAAGTCTGCAGTATAGGGTTAATTCCAATGTATTTTTCTATATTGACATATTGTAGCACTGAAATTTTTGACAAAAAAAATTCTTTATGTTGTAGTTTTCTTGTACATAAAAAAGTGTAATATATCAACATGTCTCAAATGCATGTTGTGGTTTACCTTGATTACCACAGAACAGAAAAAAATGAATTTTATTAAATAATACGTGGGAAAAAACAACCTGTTGTTAGCATGTTTAGTTAAAAGCTTTCATTAAAATAAAAACTTTTACGAAAAGACACACACACACACATATGTGCAACTATAATTTTATTCATACCCATACTAGTTCGTAAACATGAAATTGCAATTATTTACAAATAATTGGAAAGGCAACATTATAAAATATAGTTAACCCTTTAACATTAAGTTTTATGGGAAAAACTAAATACAGTCATATCAGTCAATGCATACAAATTCGAAATTAATGTCAAAACAACAAAAGCTTTAGTAAAATTAACATATTTTCGTTAGTTTAAAGAAAGTTTTTTAAATTTTACATTTTTTTCGTACTTTTATGTTAGGATTATTACCCAGCAAAATAAAGTTGAAGTAGTGCTTTAAGAATCTCTTTAACTTGACTTCCAAAGCATTAGCATACGCACATTTTCTACTTTAATAGAAGTTATTGTTAACAACTGCCAAAAATTTTAAATTAAAGTTATTTTAAACAGCATTTGCATCACCATATAAACTAATTGGTATCTAAATTAATAACATCCTAAGAAGAACTTTTTCATATTTTTTTTATATGGAGGTTGAGGTGGTAAGTGTCTGGATTTGCAATCAGAAGGTTGCGAGATCGATTCCGGGCCGGTGAGATAATTTTTTTTTTTTTTTAATTCTAATTCATTTTTTTGTATTTTTTATTTAATTTAGTTTTTTTCTGAGTATTTTAAGAGAATTAAGTAATTTAAAAACGACCAAATAATTAACATCTTGACTTTAATCATACAGAAGTTTTTTTAAAAAATTGTTATCCAGAGTGGCCAAATAATTATTTGATAAGAATCTATGTTTTGCCTTTGCGATGGAACTTTTTGTAAAACTTATTTAAAAATATAAAAAACCTAAGGTTTTATATTTTTTATTATGTTGATAAGAAAATGCAAAGATGTATTTCACTGCTAAAAATTAGTTTATCGAATTTTTCATATTTGTTTCAAGATATATTTTTTAGGTGTGCCTTGAAACGTGTGCAATATTTAAAAAAACTAGGTTAAAAAATTTGATTTTGGCTTCAAAAATCTATTTAAATTTTTAGGTCTATTGTTTCGGATCGCAAAAAATTAGCAAAAACGAAAAATATCTAATACAAAATTTGAAAGCTAGTTTATTAATAATAATAATTAATTAATAAATTAATTAATTAATAACTTTTACTTAATTGAAATATATCAAAATCTTTCTCGAAATCTTTAGAAAAAAATACGTTCCAAAACACACTCGTTCCATTACAGGCCACTTTTCCTTACCTGAAGTTAAACTACTTCTCCAATATTTTTTTCTCATAGTCTGGTATATTTTATCTTATTAAAGACACTTCTCGTCAAATTAATTATTAAAAAAATATCTTAAAATATGCAATGAATTCAAAATTGTTAAATGAGCATTTTTATTATTTCTTAATATTTTTTTTAAACTCATCAAAACTTAAAAACATTTTAAAAATAATTTATATCTTAGTGATACGAAATCACACATAAAACATCACAATAAAAATGTTTTAAAAATCATTATTTTATCTTTTTTATAATATATTCGTGTAGCATATTTTTCTTGCTTTCATAAAAATATATCAATATTTTCAACTTAAGTTCGTTTTAAGTTTGTTGTACTGTATAAGTAACTTTGGTGCAAATGGTAGAGCGGTCTACTTTAATACAACAGATCGTAACTCAGATTCGTGTGATCAATACTCGCTGGCGCCAAAAGTTTTCTTTTTTTATATTTAAAGAAACATCCCTAAAGTATGCTGCACATATTTATTAAATAAAAATGTTAATATATATTTGAAAAAGACCTTCCATGAACTATTGAAAAATAGCATTCATGCACTGTTTAAAATGCTATTAAAGAAGTAATATATTCACTCCATCCGCCCAATGACACGACAAAGTTAAAATCATTAATGATTCACCTAAATTTGCACCACATCCGGATCAGTAGATGTGGTGTTTTTACTACTTCTTCCTCAGCTCTTATTTTGCTGGGTAACAATGTACTAAATGTACTTCGAAATTGTTTTACTAATAGCACAGCCCTACAAAATTGACCCCTAAAATCAAAAATAAAAGTTCCGACCATTGTTTTTAAATATTTCAGCCACGCTGATATTAATGGAGTACCCAGTGTTTCACTCATGGGTTAGATATAATGAAAAATTACATTACAGTTTTGCATGTTTTAACGACGTTTATATACATAAAAATTTAATATATAATTTATTGTTTGAAAGAAGACACAACAAGTTGGCATTTTTTGACCTCATGACTTCCGATTTTCTTTCTATTGAAAATATTTTTTAAATTTTTCATAAACTCGCGTTTTTTTGCATTGTTTTAATTTTTTTTTTAAATTCAGAAACACCAAAAGTATGCAACTTTGAAGAGCAATATACTAGAAAGTTTTTTTTTTGGATTTCGCTGATTGGAAAAGCGTTCGATTTTTACGATTGTCCTCATTCGGACCAATGCAATATAAGAATTGTATTAAAAAAAATTTAATTGTTCTCCCCCTTCAAAATGTTTTAAATATGTATAAATCGAAAATTTAACTTTTTTTATAAACTTAGTTTCGCTTTATCTCTGCCGCGAATGTCATCTAATTTTCTCGGTTTATTTTCTATACAATCTTATCCATTATTTCCATAAAAAAATGCGTTTTTGTAAAATTTACAGTTTTTATATTTTGAACTGATTTTAAAATGTTAGCACAGAAAAAAATTAATAAAATATTAAACACAAAATGTATGGTCCTTATTAATAAAAACAATTTATTCTAGTTTACAAGCAAAAAAAACTCATTTTTATTCTCCCTTTATTCACCTTTTTGGGAAACTCACTCATTAACGACTTTATAGTACTTTCTATAACTTTTCTGTACTCGGTTTTTAAAGTACTTTCTTGCTTGTTTAAAATCGTACATGCAATGGGACACCCTTTTTGTGGCCTTTATTTCTTTTTTAGCAAGATCCCAATATTTTTCAACTGGTGTTACTTCCGGGCAATTTAAGCAGATTTGCCTCCATTGGTACAAACACAATGTTATTTGTTTCATACCAATTTAGGGCCCTCTTGCTGTAGTGGCAAGATGACAAGTCAGGCCGGAAGTATGAAGACATATTGTGTAGGCGTATAAATTGAATTAGTTTTTTTTGTTAAAATATGGTTACAAACATATTATGCTAACATTAGCTAAACATATTATACTAATAGATCAACTCACAGGTCATCTTTTTTGCTATGGTGTCATATAAATTTTAGTCACATTTCGCGTTGATTCCATTAACAGCACTTTATGTATTTTTTTTCTCTTTTTAAAGAAATAATTGTTGAGCTTTATTTTTTTGCTTGTGCACAAAAATGCTTTGAGTCTATGCAAAATGTGATGATAAATTTTGCAAACATTATGTAATATAGTAAAATCTAAGAAAGACCGCATATTTACTTGTTAATGCACATTTATTAACAACATTTTGTCGCCCAAAGTTGCTGTATGTATCATAAAAAATTAAGAGGAATATCTTAATTTATGTATAAAAAAAACTTACTTAAAACATTCTAATTTTGCGAAAAGTCAGGCCAATCAGTAAAAAAACTGGGTACGTCTTTAAGATCAGCGTGGTCGAAATATTTAGGATCAATGGTCGGTACTCTTGTTTTCGATTTAAGGGTTAAATGTTGTAGGGCTGTATTCTTTTACTAATAGTTTATACCACATTTCAAGAGAGCAACATGTATAAAACATAAAATTTTAGCTTTGCTACAAAAAAAGCTAAAAGAGAGTCATTATAATAATAATAGGGTTTGCATGTATGTGTGTTAGTAACTCGGTCGCTTATGGAAGTGTTAGTTTATATATCATGTCATTTAGTTTTTCAGTAGTTTCAACTAAATGACAAACTAACCTGTTAGTTCAAATTGTGTATATTTAGTTGCAATGTTAGTAGTTTTGTTTTCCTTTTTGCAATTGTGTACTCACATGTGGGGTATATCCTTGTAATATTAATGCTTGTAATGATAGTGTAAATTAACTGCATATAAAAGAGCAAAATATAAAAAATATTTTTAATAAAAAGTCATTTTATATTTATTTTCTCTTTTTTGCTTTTTTATTATCTTTAAGAATTTATCAACCATGTTGTAAATGTTTTAAATATTATTACAATGTAAAAATATTCTTTTTTTCATATTTTTCGTAAACATTTCGACGTATAAGTAATATTTCATTGCTTAAATCACTCATACGTCATGTGGTATAATATTTTTATGTATTTTTCATTTTTCGCAATATTTTATCATCAGTCGTTTTCTTGTAAGATTTGTACACGTATGTATGTAAATATATTTACATATATTTTTTAATCAATCATTTTTCAGTTGAGTTTGTTTCAAGCATACAAATCTTTTAACAGTAATAATTTTACATGTATAAATATTGTGATAAATTAATGCTTTGCCATAAATATTACCTTCAAAGAAACCACTAACACATCTGTGAAATGTCTTCAATATAAATAAAAAACGTTTAAAGCTATCCGAGATTATGAGGAAATTATATAGTATTTAAATGAAGGATAACCATGAATTGCGATAATAAATACTATAAAATATTTGCTATTTCTACAAAAAAAAAAAAAAAACATTGTCTTTGTTTTCTATTCCAGAAGAGAATTTTGATTGCATTTAATTTGGATATATGAAGAAAGCAAAAATCTGTTTGACACAGAAGGTCCGGACTTGTAAATCTGTAAAATCCTCTCATTTTTTTACCAATGTGTCTTTAAAGACACAGAATCTTTAAAGTATTGCCTAAAATCCAAATAGAAACCTACAATAAAATACAAATATACACACAGAGAAATAAACTGCCAACCGAATTGAAATGTGTATATTAATCGTAACAACTTATAAATTCAGTAAATACAACGATATTTACATTAGATTTCTGAAAATTTTGGGTGTTGCAACTAAAATTCTGTTGAATTAACCAAACTTTGCTGCGAAAACTAATGTAAAGTTGTGCCAACTGTCTGAAATTCGTAATAACCCAATTTGAGTGATAGTAACCGAATTTTAGTTGGCAAATAGCTAAATTTTTTTCTGTGTGTACGTTTTCTTTTATTAAAAAATTAAAAAAAAAAAAAATAGTTAAAAAAATATTTCTTTAATTTTTTGATATTTTTTAACACTTTTTCAAAAATTGCACACTTTTTAAAATATTGAAAAAAATGCTAAATTGCATTCAATTTCCAATAATAATGTGTTCTTTCAAATAGGAACAGTCCAATCTAAAAAGTCCTGCGGAAAAAATATTATAATTTATGATTTGGTGTGTCTTTAAATGTGTATAGTAGACCGACTCACCTTGTGTGGAGAATAAAAAAGTGTTTTTGTCCATCCCTCAAAACGTAGCTTGGTTTTTATATGATGATTCCCAAAATACTCTGTGCTTTGCATTAAGATCCGGTGAGCTGCAGATACTCGTAGTATAGAATATTAATATCATATGAAAGGATGTTTTAAGGCGGGTCCAACGGTGCATAAAACTTGCCAAAGCATATTCAGACATATCCTAATTTTGGGAATATTCTGTAAAAGGATTTTTAAATTTTTGTACGAATATTTTTGTGATATAAATAACAAATCGACATATTTTAATCTTTAGTCGATTTAAGTAAATACGTTTAGTCGATTTAAGTAAATACTTTTTTCGAAATTTGCACTGATTCTAGTTTTACCAAAAATTCAGTTCTTATCAGTTCAAGTGCATCATCTCTGTAACAAAATAATTTAAAATTTAACTAAATTTCGAAAATTTTTTTAATTAATTCAATCTGCAAGCCGACTGAATTTCTAGATGTTGTAAGAAAAAAAAAATCGGATTAAAGAAAAACATTCCACCACTCGGATATTTTGGCGGCATCATTTTATCGCAAATTCAAAGTTTTATAAAGTATTTTGTTTTCAAAATGCAACAATTTAAGCTCAATAAATATAAAAATAAAAAACTGCGTACATTTTTTTAATTCGCGAAAAAAGTTATGCAGCAAAAAAATTGCGTGTTACATTTTTTTCTCTTATTCTACATTTTCATCATTATATCAAATATAAATTTATTTACAGATTGCATTAGTTAAAAGTTTTTCTTAAATTTTTTTCCAGAGCACCATTTTTCTAGGTTGTAAATTTGCAAAAATCTAAAATATTTCCATACATAGATGACGCACTTGCCTAAAGAAAAAGTTTGATACTGATATTAATATGATCAAAATATATTTTTCCAAAATATATTGCATTTTTGATAAAACGCGAACTAGTGGGAATTTCAAGAAAAACTGAAGCACGTATTTACTTAAATAGCACGTTTTTACTAAAATATGTCAATTTGACATTTTAAATCACAAAAATCTCCATAAAAAACTTAAAAAACTTAATTTTTTTACAGAATATCCTTAAAAAAGGATATGGCTGACCCTGTGTTGACATTTTTAAATAATTTTTTAATCTTCTTTACATTTTTGTATTAAAAAATATCATTTTGGGGCGAGTAAATTTCACATTTCCATAATATTTTAAGCAATCAAATATTATATGTATCGATAGCTCAGTTGCTAGAGTTCTCGCCTAACTAATTTGCTAACAACCAGAGACCCCAGGTTCGAATCCCAAAGTCACCATATTATTTATTTAATTAAAAAAATATATTTAAAATATTTTTTTTTATCAAATCTATTTATATACACATTACTTTTTCCCACCATGTAACCATATAAGTAACCAGTTGCTTTACCCCCTACAAGTTTATGGGTCCAAAAATTACTTTTATGGTTATCACCTGTAAAATTCTTCAGTGAAGTAAGGTGTATTGTAATGCGTGGAGCCCTTTGACGATACATTACTTTACCCATTATTTGGTAATGTGTGGTTTTGCTGGGATATTGATCTAACAAAAAAATTTTTATAATTTTTAAATACTTATTTAAAAAGAAATGTTTTATTTTTTGTTGATAGTTTTTTTATAAATAGTTTTGCTTTGAGAAGATTAAAGTCATAGTATGCAAATTCCAATTTAAAGAATTTTACAAATTTAAAAAAAAATTAAAAAAATCTTTAAATCAACTTTTTTGGAAACAAAAGAAATTTGCCAAAAAGTTGTTGACGACTACCTTCATGTTTTGGTAAAATGATATGAAAAATAAATAGAAAAAATTGAGAAAAAAAATTTGCCAGCAACATGAAACCAAATTAAGGCCAATGTACGGACGTGGTTAGACATTTCATACCAAGGAAGTCGAAACAACAAGAAAACCAAACGAAGGAAAAAGGATTTCAAATGTATTTATTCTTGTGCTCATAACAACAACATCGTTATTGCAGAGAACACCCATGGTGATAAACAAAAACATAAGATGAAAGACTAAAATTAAAAAAGAAAGTGAAATGTATAGAAATTAAAAAGAGAAAATCTAAATAGGGAAGATAAAACCAGACTATTTAAAACAGTTTTAAGGTAATATACCCGAGTAAAAAAAATATATATACTTGTTTTTATTCTTTTAAAAACATATTTTGAAATGTGATTATACATGCATAGCCATATATTGTTATATATCTCTTAAGTGGTAACATATATAACGGTAAATTATATATGGAACTTTATAAAATTATATATAAATAAAATATGCTATACATAATACTATATAACCGATATATTGTCATATATAATAATTCATATACTTATGACACAATGAATATTCATATATGGTGAAATATAAGTTATGTAATTAAATATATAATTACATATACTTGTTGTGTATTATACAACATATGCTTACATATATGATGCTTTATATAATCATAAGCAATTTAATATGTGTGTTTATGCCGTTTCATCAGAGAAGGGGGCTAATATAATTATAAAAATTTGCATTAGCTTAGTTCGAATTTTATATTATAAGTAAAAAAGATCAGATCAGACCACATCAAGTTAAATGTGTTGTACCAGATCTAAACAGATATCATATTATATATGATCAGATCTAATTAGAACTAAAAAACTGTGACACATTTGAGATCTTAAAAGATCTGATCGAATCTGGGGAGATATAAACATTTCAGTCATGGAGAGGTTTAATAATTTTTTAAATGTTCTAATTAGATGATTAAAAAAACGCATATTTTAACTTTAATATGTGTATTCAAAGGCTTGTTAAAAATAAATGGTTACCAAAGACAAGGCGAAACACGCCAACATTTTTAAATGTTTAACTTTATTGCAATTCCGCTATAGCTGCTAGGCTCATCTCAAAATTTTGCATAGTCATTTGTTGAAGTGTATATAAACCCGAGTAAAAACGATAGTATGATGTCATATATAATGATATATTATTTAATATAACGGAAGATATATTATGATCCGAAAAATGGTGGATCAAATTATATCGATTAGATATAAATATATTAAAGTATATAAAATTTTATTCGGATTTTGACCCGATATAATCATATCAAATTTTATGTAGAAAGACATAGTTTTATAGTTCTATATATACATTTTCATACATAATTATGTGCTTTATATAAATATGTGTTGATTTCAATTAATTTTTATATCACATACAAAAACTTAAATTTCGCATTGATTTAACATAAAAATTGCGGGCTTATTATTTATTAAATTGAATTGAATTAGTTATAAATTCAATAAAAACGACAACATTCCACAAAATATATTTTTCTACTATTCAATTTTAAAAACGGTTTCTGTCTGCTTTTGTTTTAAATATGGTGTCTCATGTAGTATAACATTTAACAATATTAAATAACAAGAAACATTTATACATTAATTTTGAAATTATAAAATATAATAATTGAAAATATGCTTAGAATATGAAAAAAAAGTTTAATTTACTGTATACGAACATATAACGAACTCTACCTTATTGTAAAAGGACTTAAATGTTTATAATATAAAATAAGCAATTAAAAAACTTATACGAAATATCAATTACA
Source organism: Delia radicum (assembly GCA_021234595.1). NCBI lineage: Eukaryota > Metazoa > Arthropoda > Insecta > Diptera > Anthomyiidae > Delia > Delia radicum. The sequence goes on from CM037852.1 coordinate 139,496,569, forward strand.
GAGATTTTAAAACCATATAAATCATAATATAAAAACACCATGAAGTTTAAAATTTAAAATAAAAACACATAAGTCCTTGTAATCATACTGAAATATAGTATACCCAGCAAAATTTTTCAGTGCAGATAACCTTTAAATCTGTTCTAGAACAGCTTATTTTACCACCGGTTAAGTAAACGGAACAGTAAATACTAAAGACAAGTGGTAGTTGAAATTAATGAAATGTTAATCGTCCTCTGAAATTTTTGACTACAATTACTGTTGTCTTGACCTACATTATATCCTAAGTGTAACACTGTTGTTTGTAGGGTACACATTATCAACAACTAACAATGGGGATGTGTTAGTGAAACAATCTTTTATATCAATCACTAGAGATTGGTTAAGCTATAAATAAAAAAATATTGCATTTCATTTTGAATTGTCAGGTTTGAGATCATAATTAAAATGTAACCATTACAAATAGAAAACACTACTTATTAAAAACTGGGGATCAGTGCCACACTTTCGAACAACATGAGTTACTTTCGTCTTTTCTTTAAAGTTTAGCCAACAGCTTTAACTCTTAAAGGTTTTTTACTTGACAGGGTTACCAGTCCAACTTCTAATTTTACTATTACTGTCAAAAAAAAAGTTGTTTGAGAAAACACATTTTTAAAAAATTAACATAGATTTTATGGGAATTTGTAACTTTCTGCATCTTATTTAATTGAATTAATTTTAACTAATTCTAAATGCAAGATACAATTATGTTATGATCGAGATGCGATAAGACTCAACTATATATTACATCATATTAAAATGTTTCGACAAAAATTGTTTTGTATATCTATATATATAAAATACAATGTTTGTATGTTTGCCCTCTATAGACTCTAAAACTATCCAACCGATTTGGCCCAAACCGGTTTCATTTGAAAGCTTATAGTCCAAATTAGGTTTTCGGCTATATATATTTCAAGTGGGCGTGGCCCCACCCACATAAATTGAATAACATCATATATATTGACTATTGTGACAGCGAGAATTTTGAAACATTGCAGTATCCCATATGTTACTGATTTGAATAATTAGGAAAAAAAATGGGCGGGATCGGACCAGTGGGAGTGGCAGCTCCCATACAAAGTAAATATTTAATATCATATATCTACAGTACTATAATAGCCATAGTCTTCGAAATTTGTGCACGTTGATTACTTGTTAATGTGAATAGTCATGGGAAAAATGGGCGTGATCGGACCAGTGGGCGTGTCAGCTCCCATACAAAGTAAATATTTAATATCATATATCTACAGTACTATAATAGCCAGAGTCTTAGAAATTTGTGCACGTTGATTATTTGTTAATGTGCTCAAGGGTGCTCCTTTATGACCAGCTTTCTGCTTCATGTTTTTCTCATCATGACTTAATTTTTATATCATATGATTTCAGGACTAAACCCGAACAAAAATCCTTCACTTATCGTGACTTCAACAATATTGACTACAATTTACTATACAATAATTTCTTTCAAATTAACTGGAATAATATGTACTATTTACTTTCTGTTGATGATAAATTAGCTTTCCTTGAAAGTTATATACTTCAACTCTACGATGAAACTGTTCCATTAAAAACCAAAATACCATCAGTGAAAAGTAAACCTTGGTTTACAACGGACATCAAACAATTAATTCATCTTAGGGATATTGCCTACGCTAGGTGGAAGCGATTTAAAACACTCGAGCTTAAGAATGAGTACAGTACCGCCAGAAAATGTGTTAACCAGAAGATCAAATTAGCAAAGTCAGAATATTATTCCAATCAATTTGGTACTGCTTTGGAGTCAAAAAAAACCTGGAAAACTATTCGGGACATTGGCATTGGGAAAAAAGTTATTAACGAAAACTACTCGACTGATGTCAACGAATTAAATTCAGCCTTTACAAATCTACCATTTGTCCAAGCCGACAGTGATCTTTATAACTTTAATAACAATATGGACAATTTTTCTGAAGATGAACGTTTTTTTTGAATTCTCTTGTGTTAACCAATTAGAAGTTTTGTCATGCTTCTCTTCAGTAAAGTCGAATGCAATTGGATGCGATAATATTCACCCTAAGTTCTTTAGGATCCTCCTACCTCTTCTTATTCCATATGTGACTCATATCTTTAACACAATCTTAATGTCTAGCACGTTCCCTTCTAAATGGAAACATGCAAAAGTTATACCAATACCGAAATCAAATAATGAATATCGACCTATAGCGATTTTATGCTACCTTTCAAAAGTCTTTGAAAAGCTATTGTATTCTCAGATATGTGAGTACATACATGGACATGGCTTAATGTGTGAAAAACAGTCAGGATTCCGTTCAGATCACAGCTGTATAACTGCTCTTGTCGAAGTAAGCGAGAATATTAGACGTGAACTAGATAATAACAAACTAAACTTCCTAGTACTGCTTGACCACTCAAAGGCTTTCGACACAGTCAACCATGAAACTCTTTGTATGAAACTCAGACGGCACTTTAAATTCGCATCAAGCTCAACTGAACTCATGTTAACTTACCTTGTAAACCGTACACAATCCGTATGTGTGAATAATTTATCATCTGAACCATTGGCTCTTACTCGAGGCGTACATCAGGGTTCTATCTTGGGACCGCTACTTTTCTCATTATATGCAAACGATCTCCCTCAACAACTATCGTACAGCAAAGTACATATGTATGCAGACGACGTACAGCTATACCTAAGTAGCCCCGAAGAATCAATTAAGGAGAACATCGATAAACTGAATTATGAGCTGGATAAAATTCATCATTGGGCCATCGCAAATGGTCTTTGTTTAAACCCTAATAAGTCCAAATGTCTCGTTATACATAAGAGGTCCATGCAACCAGAAATTGATGAAGAAATCCTTATTAACAACCAGAAAATTTCAATTGTCCCATCGGCTAAAAACTTAGGCATCGTATTCAATAGCACATTATCATGAACTAACCATATTAACTCGTTAGTTGGTCAAACATATGCCAAGCTTAGAACACTATGGTCAACACAATCATTCACTCCATTAAATGTAAGATTGCTTCTAGCTAAGACCTACGTTATTCCTGGTCTTTTATACGGCTGCGAACTCTTCGCAAATTGTGACGCCACAAGCAAACGTCGACTTAATATTGTATTTAATAATATTGTACGATATGTCTACAATCTAAGGAGATTTAGTAGTGTATCATTAATTTCCAGGAACATATACGGTGTTTCTTTGGATAATTTTCTAAAAATAAGAGTTCTATTGTTTCTTCATAAAATTATATACACACAAAAGCCAAAATATATCTTTGATCAAATTCGATTTGCAAGATCCAATAGGGGAAAAAAGTTAATACTTCCTAGACATCACTCTCTTGTTTCTGAATATCAATTTCATGTACATTCTGCTCGTCTTTGGAATTTATTACCACAAAACATACAACAAGCCAGCAACGCAACGCACTTCAAAAATTTACTTTTTATTTTTTTTGAATAACTTTAATTTTTCAATGTTTTTCTTTCTTTAATAATTTTTACTAATTTTGTTTTCAATACTTTTATCTTTTTCTCTATTTTTGGTTTTATTATATTATATTTTTTTATATATTTTATATTCATTTTTTAAATTTTTTAATTTTTTTTTAAATTTTCTATATCTTGTTTTTATTTTTTATATTATATTAATCATTGTGAATCAATTGGGATATTTTATTCATGTACTATAATTATAAGATTCAATCTTGTTGTACTGAAAAAAAAAACAAATAAATAAATAAATAAATAGTCATGGGAAAAATGGGCGTGATGGGACCAGTTGGCGTGTCAGCTCCCATACAAAGTAAATATATAATATCATATATCTACAGTTCTATAATAGCCAGAGTCTTAGAAATTTGTGCACGTTGATTATATTATGAACAGTCATGGGAAAATTGGGCGGGATCATACCAGTGGGCGTGGCAGCTCCCATACAAAGTGATTATTTAGCTCATATACAAAATTAATATTAATATTAAATATCTAGGGTTCTGTATTAGCTATATAGACTTCAAATTTTGTACGAGTACATCAATTACAAATATTAGTAGTCGAACTGAAAATGGGCGAAATGGGATAAATGGGCGTGGTACCAAAAGCAAAAAACAAATAAGAATTAAAATAAATTATCACATTCAAGACTTTTTGCAAGGTTATTTAATAATGTTGTTCAAAAATTGTTTTAGCGTTCCTCATAGTCCTAGAATAAATAAAAAAGGTAAAGAAGTAAACAATAAATTTTATGATATGGATTTAAGTAACAATTCATGTTTAATAGGTAAACTTAATTAAAAAAAAAAATTATTGCTATGGTAATCACATGCGGTTTAATTTCCATCATTACATAATTTAAGAAGTGAATTAGTTCAGGTATATACAAGTCATCATAGAATTAACAAGTGAAATGGATCAGGTATATTTCATTCAACTGATTTCCTTCTTAAAATTTTATTGGGCTTTCCCCCTTAAGCGTGAAAAACGCGTTTTCAATAACACAGGTATTCATTGAACATTTTTCAATAATTTTATTGCTGCAGCAGGCAAATTTTTAAAAAAAATAAATATATAATTCTTCTTTTTAAAATTTGTTTGCCATTATTATTTTTTAAGTGATAGTGAAAAGTTATAAAGTGTGCAATTGTTAAAATAGTGAAAATAGCGAAAATAGTGAAAAAAGTAATATAGTGAAAAATATGAAAATAAAGAACGTGTAGGTATTTATATTTTTTTCAATTGCATTTTATTTTAATTGATTTTAATTAATTTTATTTATTTTTTTTTTTGAAAGCCGTTGTCATGTTTTTCAAAACGAGATATCAAACTCTTAAATCGGTTATGTAGTTCCGAAGATATTTACAAAAAACCTATATTAGTATTTACAAAAAACCTATGTTAATCTTCAAGCTATGTTACACGAACACAACAGCCTCATCCGTCTATTCAAAACATCCCTAGACCAGATGCCGACAGATGAATTTACGGTTGTGATAAGAGCTGACCAGACAGCGGCTGGTGAGCATGAGCGGCGCTTTAATACACCGGTAATAGGTGACGTCGCAGTTGTTATAGCAGTTGTTTTGAGCTATTCATTTTATATAATTCAGCAAATAAAGGCGATAGAAGGACAAAGAGGCGTTGGGCTTCCCATGAAATTAGAAATTTTAAAATGATTTACTAATGTGAATTTATTTTTTTAATTATTTATAAAAGAAATTTCTTGATTTAAAGAATTAATTACAATTAAAATTTGAAGGCAAAACAACGTTTGCCTGGTCAGCTAGTAAATTTATATAGTTATGTCCGTTTAAATAGACTGGCACACAACAACATATTAGTGTATAACATATTGTATTACATATTTACAAACGATTTTACAGCCCGCCCTAAAAAAAGTTAAATCTCAAATACAAAATCAGATCTCATTTAATATATATCGATATTTTTTTGAATCAAAGTTTATCTCAAAATTAGGGTGTCCAGTAAAATTCGATTATATCCCAAAAATATATTACCGGATTAAGTTAGATCAAAATTTATCTTAAAATTGGCGGAGCCAAAAATATTTAAATTAAGATCCTTATTGATCCCAAAATATCAGCTGGGATGAATTTAGATTTACTTGAATCTAAAACGATAAGTAATTTTTGGTGGGTAGAATGAGATTAAATTGGATTTACTTGTATCATGAATAAAATTTAAAGAAAAATAATTTGGATATCTATATATCCAGATTCCTAATTGTTTTTCTTTAAATTGTTTTCATAAGTACATATGGGGATATATAATACAATGTATAATTATGTCTTATACGCATGGAAAAAATTAATGTTATTGGACCGTATATACTCATATCTCAAACTAAATTGTTTATCTCAATTGCATATATAAATATATCTTTACTGCCACTATTCATATGGCACCATATATAAGCTTATCTTGTATAATTTATATGTAATTTAATTTAAAATTTATATCTTAAAATATATAGCTTATATGTCACCACATACGATTACTTGTTGTGTTATATATGACTGTAGATATATCATATCTTATTGCATATGTATGCCTCATATCTTATTTTATAAAAGTTAAATTGAAAATTTATATGGGAAACAACAACAACTGTGTCTGTTAAAGTCCCAGTTAGTAACAGTCTTGGGCGACGTCAATTGACAAAATTGAAAATTTTCCAAAGAGGCAGTTAGGCCCACAAGTATGAGCGTAGGTTTGAAATTATTAATGATATAGAAAAATTTCACAAGTGAATGATTGTGAAATATAATTGACATCGCCCAAGTCTGGTTAACGGGACATTGTGAAAATGGGATTTAGAATCTTTAAATAATAAAGAATAATCAATATTTTTATACACGGCAGGATCCAATAGTATTAAAAATATGCTGCAGAAAAAACATTTAAAAAAACAAGTTATTTAACGCAACATCATACAACAGCCTAGCTAAGTTGCAATGGCATGCTAAGAAAGTATGTATGAGCTGACATAGTATAGCATGAACACCTTGTTTGAGTTGACATGACATAGCAATGCTTGAAATTTTGAAGACTGACATTTTTTACAGAAAATCTTGAAATGTTGTGTTGTCATTAGAAACCCTATTAATATAACAATGGCATGTCCATAAAGGTAACTACGCTCAGGGAACTGCTGCTGTAAATATTTGCAGTTGTTTGAGTTGAAATACAGTACCATTATTTCTAAGTAAAAAAACAATAATTTTTAGAAGAAATTTCAGTTTGTCTACAATTGAACAGTTCATGCGAATAAGGACGAATAGACCACTTTTTCGCAAACACGTTTTTTTGCATAAATGCATTTTATTAGCAGAGCCCTACAATCATATGCAGAAATTTTTGGGAAATTTTGACTTTTAAGGCTAAAAAAATGACTTTGAAAGTGCAATAATTCGTATATTTTTATATTTTTGTTTAATTTGGGAGTGAACTAACGCACACTTTTGATTAAATACAACACAAAAACATACAAAAATTTGACTTTCGGTAACAATGTGTTAAAAGAACATTACGAGGAACAAACCACACTTATTATATTGGCAAAAAATTTTACCGTTCTTGAATTATAAGACTTTAAAGTTTGGAAAGCAAAAAGAGCGAATATCCATCCTTAACAAAATATTATATAAAAATTATTTAGCTGCGAGTTTAAAATTGACATTAGCTAAAATTTGAAATTGTACTTAATTGTCCTTAAAGTGTTACAAACAAATACCAACCATAGTTCGTCAAGTTTTGCAAGTCTCATGAAAATGTAGTCAAAATCTGGTTTTAACTGCATTTGCAGTGGTCTTTACCTACATGGTATTCTAAATTTACTTACCTCGGTAACATGTTACTCACTTACAGGATAAGAGTTAACAACAACTTTTTATTTAAATCTTTAATTTTTAGATAGAATATAGTTTTAAAATTGACAAATATGTATTAAAATGTAATTATAAAAAAATTGTATGTAGAAACGAACTAAAAAGTTGGTGTTGCTAATATACAGTCGGTAATACCAAAAGTCGCGAAGTAATGCAAGGTAAAGGAGTTACCAGGTAACATTTTCCCTACACACAGAAAAATATTTAGCTATTTGCCAACTGAAATTCTGTTACTACCACTCAAATTCGGTTATTGCGAATTTCAGAAGTTTGGCGCAACTTAACATTAGTTTTCACAACAAAGTTCAGTTAATTTGACTGAATTTTAGATGCAACACCCAAAATATTCATAAATCTAATGTAAATATCGCTGCACAAACTGAATTTGTAAGTTATTACCATTAATATACACTTTTCAATTCATTTGGCACTTTATTTCTCTGTGTGTAATAACAACCTACTTCAGAGCATTTGCTGGAATGATTTTATATTTAAGATATACATTTTTTTTAATCGGGTGCATACCCATTTATTTACGTTTTAGTTTTGCGAAATCTGTGACGTTTGAAATTGTTATAACAACATTTGGACATGCATATGAAGTTGGCATTTATTTCTATGGAAAAGGTTTCTCTTAAAACTTAGAGACCTTTTTGCTATTAAAACTAAAATTATGAGAATTTGAATATTTAAAATTAAATGCCTCTATAATACATATGTATACTATAAGTCACAAAGGATTATAGTATATTATGTACATATATGAAAGATTGTGTGGTCTTTCTTGGATATGTGTTGATATGAATGATGTTGGTGTTGATGATGATGTCATTTGGCTGTTGGCAATAGTCATCGTTGTTAAATGATATTTTCCTTGTTCATGATTTTTTTTTTTTATTTCTGGCACATGCAGTGCAACACAAACTTTAAGAGGACGAGATTGTGGGCTTCAAAAAAAAGGCCGCCAAGTAGAGGTTGATTTAATTACAAGCATAGACTAATGTGTACAGCTCGTTTTATCGTATAACATTGGGTCTGTCTTTATATAGTAACAGAAGCAAATTGTATACAGATTCCATTTATTTGTGCTTTTTCCCTCTTTTCAATTATAACGCATTCATCTGGTAACTAAAATTGTGGGTGTTTGGCTATTGTAAAATTTTCCCAGCAAAACATTGTAATGACAATTTAATATTTTATACATTCCTTTAAAATGATTACTTATTAATCTCTGCATTATTTTAAATAATAAAATAATGGGCTACCAATAGGAAACTTATAATGCAGTACACGAATATAAAAAATAATTGGTGAACAATAAGAGGTTATTCATCTTATTATTTCCAGACAAAATATAATGATGCGAAATTTTTCTGGAAATCTATTTTTAGACTCATTATAATTTGTATTTTTGTAAGCTAAATAATAAAATGTTGGTCAAAGGTTGAAAAGGTTTAATTTCGAAAAGCATTCTTGTGGAATTGAATATCTTATCTCAAAGTTCGACATTTTGAGCAAACCTAAGAAAAATAACTAATGTTTTCGCTACTCTAACTTATTAAGTTTTTATCCGATTTTTAAAAGTTTAATCTGATATCATAGACTGGATTTTCTTGTTTTAGATTCTTGTTAAAAAAAGCATACAGTCTCTTTCCAGAAAGTTAGCTAACATTCAGAAACTCAGTTTCTCCTCGCATATAAATCATATTGTCTTGTATAACATCTCTAAAATGTTAAGTGGGTATGATAAACTAACAAATATCTTAAAGTAGAAGATACAATCTTTGATATAAGGTCAGATTTGTAATAATCGGATAAAAACTTAAAAAGTTAGAGCAGTTTAAACAGGAGGTATTTTTCTCACTTTTGATACAAATACTGAAATTTTAACCGCTATTCAACGCGAACCGCTATTCAACGAAACTTAATACAGCATATATTGCACACCAAGCTCAAAAGTGACTCAGCACAAAATTTTAATTTTTCGCGTTTATATGCTTAAACTATGCATAATACACTTGTTTATCAATAAAAAAAATATCAGTGTATTTTGCAGTTGTTAACTGTTGCTAAAACACAGTTATGCCTTTCTTTATGTTTCAATTGGTATACAGTTGCAAATAATTTTTTTCGATTTCTGAAAAATGAAAAATTTTGAGTTGAGTTGACCTAGGTGTGAGATATACTCGTATATAATAAGAACGTTGAATAGCGTTGTATATTTTCAATGATATCCGTTGTTACATATAGCTACAAATTTCTGAAACGACTGTAATATGAATGAATTCGTTCTTGAATGATACAAAATGTTCTTAATTCATTTAGTTAAAGCGGAATGAAGAAATATTTGTTTTCATTAGTTTAGTCAAATGATTGACGAAATTCGTCATCATTTAACTGAAATATTGACATAGAGGAAAAGAAAATTAGTCTAACTACAATAAAAAAATAAAAATTTCTGCTATGTTATTTTTTGTGTGTAATATCTTAATTTGCGTATTTATGTCAAACTTCTTTGTATTAACTCTTAAGTGCATGCTCTAGTCGATTTAAATAAAAGTGTGTGTTTATGATATAAAATACGCTTTTTATAACCGAAAACCTCACAGTTTTGGATTACCCCTTACACAAAAATTAAGTAACATAAATATTTTATTTAAAAGCTTCCATTTGTTTTTTTTTTTTTTGTAATATTATTTTTATTTAAACTTTTTTAAATTATTTTTGTTCTTTTTTCGGTATCATAAAATCGGGTTTTTTTAATTTTTAATTAAATTTGCACATTTTAAATTTTTCGGAGCGCCCTGGTAGGCTAGTTGGTAGCGTTCTGGCTTATCAGTGCAAGGGTCGTGTGTTCGATTCCCACCAGAGGCACTGGTCTGTTTTCAATAAAACGCGCCGAAGGCCATAGTAGCCAGTGTTCGGTTAGGGTGATAGTGTACAATTTGTAATTATATGATTATTAATTAATAAAATAAAAAAATAAAGTAAATTTTTCGACTTTCATGATCAACCCTTAAATGCATAATCTCTTAGATTCAAAATATTATTTTTATGTATTGTAACTGAAGACATGAGTTTTCTGAGAAAAACACAGAAAAATGTTTATATGAACAAAAAAAAGTGCTTTTTTATTGAAAAATAGGTTTTGAATGAAATTAAAATTTCTTCATTCAATTTATGAAATGTATCGATCAATATCAATTTTGCATGAAGCTAGTGAATGAATTGTTAGATAACGGAATTATGGTATGTTATACACATAAACATTTTATAATTCTGAATTACATTTTTTGTAAATTAGGCTCAAATTGAATTAATTCTTTTGAAGCTCAGGTGTTGGTTTTTGGTATATTTTGAACGAATTTACATAGGAGATAAATTACAGAGCAGATAAATTATGTAAAATGGCTCAGTGGCTTTTGACATAGAGCAGTCGCCAGCTAATTTGCCGACAATGGATCGGATTCGAGGCTGGACAATGTTAAAAAAAAAAATAATTAATAATATATTTTTTAAAATTAGAAATTTTTTTTCCAAATTTATTTTTGACCCATTTTTTCTTTCTGGTAATGTCTTATTATTCATACTTTTGTATGCATATAGGTAACCCATTACAATTCATATTTAAGTAAGGCTGCCAGTAATGTATAATTCATTACGTTTGGCAATATATGTACAATATTTCGAGTTTAGATTACTAGCCTCATTATTTAATAAGGTGTAATTTTGCTGGGCTATCTGGTATTGATAATGACAGCGCTGATGATAGTGGCAATGATGCATTTCAATTCTGGGCTACAAAATGGTAATTTGTTAAGTAGGCTCCTTTTAAATGAGTCTATCATAAAATAGGGTTTCAGTTACTATACTTTTTATGCCCTTGTATTAACAGTACACAGACAAAAAAATAAGAAAATTTGTTTCAATAAGAAACTAATAACATCAATTATTATTTTAATTAATTTTGCAATTGGCATACACATGATAGTAATAATAACAAACAATTTTACGCTCACAATGAAAAAAATCAAATATTAACTGATATTAACATATTTTATTTTTTTTTTAAATCTTTTTTTAAATATTTAAGTTAATATTTTTTTCTGTGTATCTACTTTCAATAGTAATTTGGTCTATTTGTGGTAATTGCGTATTTCACGAATTTCTGTTCTTTTATTGTTATAACCCTGAATTTATACATTTTGTATTATTCAATTTCGTTTTACCTTTAAACTCAATTAGATTATAGAAATGTAATACATCATATTAAAGAATGGCCCACTTAAAATCTGGACAAAAGTAAACAAAGCCCCAGATGTATTTACGAAATTGATTTTTGCATATGTTTTTAGAAATATTTCAAACATTACTTGCTCCAATTCTGAATACATTCGGTTGAAAACCGCAGTAAAAGTAAGAAATAAGAACAGGAAAAAAGTTGGGCAAAATTCGATATGTTGCATGCAAGTGGTTAACAGCTATTTTTAAACAAGCAGTTACGCTTAATATTAGTAGGAAAATTAAATGTTTATGATTGCGGTTTGTTACTTGAATTTCAAGTATGGCTAAAAAAAATATCTTTTAAAGTAATACTGCTCAAAACACCTACAGTGTGAAGCAGAACTGCCCGGAAGTTTTGCATTAAGGAAGTAAGGTAATGAAAATAATATAAATATAGGTATATTATCAACTTCCGGCCAAAATAGTTAAAAGCTGGCTACAAAACCCAACTTTTGTAACAATGGAATGACCTGCACAAAACCCAGACCTGAATCGTATAGAAAATTGATGGGCTATTGTGAAAAGAAGGCTGGGATAATATGAAAACCCACCAAAAAATGTTGACGAGCTTTGGGAGAGAATACAACATGAATGACGAGCTCGTGACCGTTATATCATCCTAAAGCTGATGGAGAGTATGCCAAATTGTATGCCATATTGAAAGCGTAATTAAAAATAAAGGCCTTCGGACGAAATATTAAATTGGCAACGTTAATTGGTTTCAACAAACTGCGCATCCAAAAGTGCAAACAGTGCAAAAGTGTCCGAATAGTGAATTTTTTGTTTTTTTTTTATTATTTTTTTGAAGCAATTTATATGAGTTTTTGTGCTTTATAATTTAGAATAATGTTCAATTAAATATAAAAAAAAATACATATATTTGATAATATACCTATATTTGTATTATTTTCATTACCTTACTTAATTAATGCAAAATATTAGGACAGTTTTGCTTCCCATTGTATATATAATTTGATTTGCATCAAAATTGTTATTTCTCGGAAGATTCTGTCAAAGCCATTTAGCTTTTTTCATGACCAAAGACTGTTTCTATTTCAAATGAAAATGTTGTATGGCATCGTATTTTTATATATAGTTATAGTTTTACCAAAAATATAAATAATATAGTTTTTTTTTGGTAGATAATAGAAAAAAGGCAGGGCAAAATAAAATAAATTTTTATTTTTAAATTTAAATAACTTTTCAAGTAAAGGAGATAATTTATCATTATATGTATTGTTTTTTACTTTACAGTACAACGCAGATTACTACAGGCTAAATCGGTCCAAATGTACAAAGGTTACACTAACAAAAAGACTTTTTATACTTAACTTTGACAGCCTGTAAGTACACTCTTTACTAAACAGGGTGACTATATCGCAATATTACAAAAAGTTTATAACTCTTGTAAAATTTTCAATTTGATTCGTACCGATCGGATCAGTAGTTTGGGAGTTCTATATTTATTAACATTAGTTTTTTAACCCATTCCTGCCTAATGGGTATTTAAATACCCAAGAAAATGTTGACATTAAAAAAATTTTAGAGCGGACCAGGTGAGAGATATCACGGTAATTTTTTTTTATAACAAAGAAGAAAGATGGGCCTTAAATAAAAAAAATGTAACCGAATATTTTTTTGGGGCTTACCTTTTTATTTTTACAGCTCAAAATAGCGGTTTTTTCACTGTCGGAAAATGGAGAGGAAAAGTGCCTCCAAACATAGAAAAATGGCAATTACAAAAAACGTGTACCCTTACCGTATAGCTATTGGTGTCCTCTATTTAATAGAGAAAGCCGAACAGAAATAAGTTTACACACCTGAGCGTGAGTTCAGTTCTAACGACATCGGGTATTTAAATACCCAACAGTCCATGGTGTGTACTAAAAATATAATTTTTTTGCAATAAGGAAATATTTATTTTATTTTGAATAAAACTCACATTTAAATCAAAAAGCTTGTGTTTTTATTTAGAAAACGTGATATTTGTTAAAAATAAATTATTTAGCTTTAGCAATTTTCTTCTCATCTGGCTCAACACCATTGTGGTAATCCAGGAAGCAGGGAGCAGGATGCAAGTTCACCTGGCACTTCAAGCAACCATATTCAGTTTTGCCACAACATTGAGAGCAACGATGACGAGAATTGAGTTTTCCAATGAAGTGATCCATACGGTCGTAACGCATTACCTGTTGTGCCCCGGAAGCGGACATTCTACCCGTATGACGACAATTTGACTTTATCATAATCGATTCGCACACCTCTACTCGGAAGTCGTATTGAGACATGGGTGTTTTCTTTTCGTACTTGTGACAAAAACAATGAAGTTTCCATGCATTTACCATAGCCGCATCAAACGCATTTGTGATTAATGGCCAGTACCACTTTTTTCCCCGAATCCGAATTCGGTAATTGTTCATTGCATTGTCAAAAAAGTCCACGCCTCCCATGAAATTATTGTATTGGTTGACCAAATGCGGTTGTTCAATCGTCACCATTTTCAGTTGCTTTCGATCGTACCGTTTGGCACGGACCATTGGTGCATGGCACGAGAAATTGGACAGTAAGGTCACGACCTTAAAAGATAAGATGTTAAGTCAAAAATGTATTTGTGGCAAGGTGTGGTAACCAGTAATATACAATACGCCCAAAAACGTTTTCATTTCACTACTTGATGTAATAAATGATGGGCAATTGTTGGTCACAGCATATTGGTTGGTGGAAGTGACCAAGCGGTTGAAGACCTCCTCATCAATGAATTTTTCCCAAATCTGCACTGGATTCAAAGCTGCAATTTGTTCATACAACGCTTTGTATGAAGTTGCCGTATCATCAAATGGAATTTTATTGAATTGATAATTTTGCGACCGAGACCATCTTGGTTTCATTTCTTGATCAATTCTGGGTCGCTTCGGTGCATTTCTTGATTTCAGAGTTGATTTACGACCACGGCCACTAGATGTTGAGGCCACCGGTGCATCATTTTCTTCTTCAGTTTCGGGTTCATTTACGTCATCCATATCATTATCACCACCCGATGGCATGTGCTCATTGCTGTCATCGTAAACACATTCAATTTCAAACTGTCCGGCAATCTCCCGAGGCAACTCCTGTTCATCGCGCAACAATTGAACATTGTCGTCCAAATCCTCATTATCACTAAGATTGTCGACAACATCGGGTGGCGTTATTATCACGTCAACGGTGTCTGCGTGTTCTACAAAATTCTCTCCTGCATCACTATCTTCATCAGACCAACTATCAAAAATAGCTTGCATTTCGATAGCAGTCACAACTTTCTGTCGACGAATCATTTTAAATCCAAATATTCCGTTTTAGATAACGACAATCTGAAAATGGGTGAATATATTCATAATTAAACGATGAAAATATTTGTCAAATATAATATAAAAAATTATTGTACTTACAACTGTTTATAGGGAGCAAGCTTAGAACTTTTTTCTATTTTATTACACCTTTTTCTTATTACTGTCAACTTTTTTTTACATGTGAGATGATAATGCATAAAAATGACACTAAGCGAATGAAAACAGTATACAAAATGTCATAACAATAGCATGTTGATTTTTGGCAGAGATGGAAAAGTGAAAGTAAAACTATTACACCAATGCCTGTTGGGTATTTAAATACAAATGTCATATCTCAGGTGTGTGTACAGTAGGGTTGCCATTCGTACTGTTTTAAACAGTACATGTACTGTTTTTTGAAAAATGTACTGTTTTATTCACAACACCTAAAACAGTACGCAAAAGTACTGTTTTTTTGGATTTGTACTGTTTTTTTGTATATTTTACATATTTTCATATAAACAAGTTTTTTTGCGTGTACAAAGAATATATATTTTTTTAACCATGTTTTTTCGTGTGTACAATAGTTTTTAATATAAATTTTTTGAATCTCCCTGTATTATTTTCAACTTCGTTTCTTTGTACATATATAAGTTTAATTTCTTTACTTTTCAAGCAATGGATGTTTGTAAACACAATTTTTTTCATGACACTGCCTAATGCAAAAAGTAATGGCGTCCAAACTAATAATTTTAGCCAATTTGACGAAATTTAGTCAATTTGATGAAATTTAGCCAATTTTACTTCTTTAGAGGATGTAAACTTGACGAAATTTTGTTGATTTGAATAAAATTTGTTAAATCTTAAAAAAAAATTAACAAAATTTCGTTAAAGATCTACAAAAATTTTTTTGTTGATTTTACCTACGCTATTTGGTTCGGTGTATTAACTTATTTTAAGTAAATATGTGATGTATTGAAGTAAAAGTTATGTTAACAATAAATACAAAAATGTACTGTTTTTTTTTTGAAAAGTACTGTTTTTTTTTTCATCAATGTACTTTTTTTTCACTTTTCAAATATGGCAACCCTAGTGTACAGGTAAAAAAATTTTTTTGTTCCTATCAACTTATGTGTTCTCCTGGACACATATATCCAAATTTGATTAAGATCGTACGAGCAGGCATTAATGGGTTAAATACCCCACTACGTATGAGTGCTAATTAATATTAAATAACACTCATACGTACCGTAGTACAAATACACACTTCCATATACAATTGGCTAAAATTTTACGATATAGCAGTGGAATTTCATTATATGAATTTTGACCAGTAAAATTGTCTTTGTGTATTACAATAATTCTACTTATTGTAATTCAAAAAACTGAAAGAACATCTTTAACCCTTTAAGATTCACGCTCACGATTGTGAGCTTTGAAGTGTTCTCTTAAGACTGCGAATATTTCCAGTAGTAATATATTTACTGAGATAAAAAAAGTCCTATTACACTTTTAACTAAATTATATTTCATGAAATACGTATAAATATAGGGAAATTGTAATATTTTTTGAATTATTTTAAATAAAATTTGAAAAATCAAAAACTTATTGCCAGTAGCTTGGGTCTCAAAGTGATAATATAGTAAAAATTTTAAAAATTCTGAAAAATAATGGCGGGGTTGTTTTATCTAATAAATTTTAAAAATTACACTTTTATTTATTTATTAATTCATCAATAATACAAAGCCTTCTAGGCCAAAAACTGAATTATATAGCAATACTCCTGAGAAAGAATCTTAAACATAATATATCTTACAAAAATAAAATATAACAAATATAAAAATATTAAAAATTAACAGTCTTATACTCAACAACTTAACATATTGGCTGCCCACCCGTAATATATACACAAAGCAATATTATAGCAACATAAATTATTAAAGAAAAAGTTACACTCAATTATTGGCAACAAAGTCCAAAACCGCAAAAAAAAACAGGATATAAATAACATTTGCAATTTAAAAAAGTAAGTAAAATTAAAATTCATAAAGCATTAAAGTATTCCAATAATTTTAATCGGAAAACGTTGTTCGAATGCGAAAAAATACGCAGTTCATATGGCAAGTAATTCCACCATCGAGCAATCCTAACTACAAATGATCTTTCAAACATAGATTTCCTAATCCTAGGAATGACTAACTGTGGGTTTCTGGTTGATCGTGTAAAAAAAAACTTTTAAAGTTGAATTTTATTTTTAACATTACACAATAAAATACAGCGGAGTACAGTTATAAGGAACTTGAATTAACCGGATAACTTAGTTCTTTATAAACAAAGTTTTCTATAAGCGTGGAAAACATATTTCAGGAGTTGTTCTTAAATTTTCTTAATTTTAAAAATTTTGTTATTATTTTCAAACAATTGTTCCACTAAAATACAATTCACAAACTCTTTTGTAATTTTTTTTAGTGAACTTTTAAATAAAAAGCTAAAGTTTTTCTTTTTGAATTTTAACGTCTTTTTTAGACAATTGCAATTAATACTATAATTAATATGCAATTTTATTTAATTTTAATTGTGAAAGGCGTGGTAGAGAAGACTGAGTGTATTTCCTAAAAATCGTAACTACATTGTAAATTTTCAATTTTCTGAATCAGACTGCGCAGTTTCTGGTATTGAACCTTCGTCAGTGACCCTGTTTTTTTTTTTATAATGTAATATTTGTTATGTTTTTATTTGTTCGATTGCGCCTATATGAAATTTTCTGTGCAATCATTTTAAAATCTCGATTATTTTTATGTATTCGTTATAAGAGTAAACATTTGTATGGAAAATCCTAAAAGGGTAGCATAAACGATGTTCGTTATAACGGCATTGTTTTGAATTCGATATATTACACAGATAGAAAAAAATAAGTAAAAATGCTAGTTAAAACTACTAAAATTTAGTTAAAAATGACGTTGCAGAAAAAACTGCTAAAATTATTAGTATACAAGTTAATAATGTCGATCTTTTTGCTTGAAAAATTGCATTTATTATAATAACAAAATTAATAAAAATTATGTAAAGAATTGTCCACATGGATTCCGCGCCAAAAGAACTGTTCCGGTTTTGAGGAAAAGCATGAATCAAGCAAATTTCAGATACCCTGTTCTAAAGTGAAGCGTATTCCTGTAGGCGCCTTTTGCATCGACCGAAACAAATGGAAATCAGAAGTGGCAAGGTCTGTGCTATAAGGCTGTTTTCCAAATAGTTTTTAACCGATCTTGCAGCATGTGGCAGAGCGTTGTCATGATGGAAGATTATGGCCTCGTGTCTGGTCGAATATTCGGGTAGTTTTTCGTTGATTGCTCTCTTAAAACGAATCTATTGTGTTCGGTACAGGTCCCCTGTGATCGTCTGACCCGATTTCAACGGCTCATAAGACAAAACACCCTTCTGATCAAATCAAATGCAGAGCATTACCTTGACGCCATTTATATTCGGGTTCGGCGTTGATTTGGCTGGTTGGCCGGGCTTTATGACTTTTTGCGCTTGGTGTTATCGTAATGTATCCATTTATCATCACCAGTAACAATACGATGCAAAAATTACTTCTTTTTGTAGCGTTCAAGCAGCACTGCCCTCCAAAATACCATATTAGTTATTATTGACACAAACCATATGTGATAGTTATGCCATATGTTGTCCAAATCGACATTATTAACTTGTATACCCATTAGCATATTTTGTTTGCTAAATATTTGTAAGATAAAAACAGCAAAAATTAATCTGTTAAATCTACAAATATTTAGTAATGTTTAAGGCAAATTTTAGTTAATTGAAAGTAACAAATTAAAATGCTAAAATCTGCAAAACATTTTCTAAGTGTAGATAAAGTAACTCAATGTGGAGATGAATTATTGGAAATAAAAAATTATAATTTAAAAATAAATATCTTAAGAAGAATTAAATAAAAGAAGATCAAAGAAAACTTAACATTATGTTTTCAGACAAAATATAAGTTATACTTATACAGCACTTAACTGATTTGAACCAATGTATATATTTTATATTTTACTAATGTTTTACAAATTTATTTTGCTAAAAAAATTAAGCTGAAGCATCATTAATAGTAATTAGGACAACCAGATGGAAATTTACACGCAGAATGAAGTAGATGTCGCTGCATGTCAAGATGTAGCAGAGACGAGGAAAATGTTACCAAAAAGAACAACTCTTGTAAGACATAAAAAAATTAACCATGAAAGATTTTTGTATCTGTTTTTCATACATAAAACAAAACTGTGTATTAAAACAGCTTTAATATGGTGTTGTCACCAGATTGTGAAATTAATTGCATATTGATTAAATTAAAGACAAATTAAATTATTTAAATTTAATAAAGTTTAAATGTGTATTTGTAGAGTAAATGTTTATAGTGTAAATAATACAATATCTTCAAATTGCAAACAAATATACATTCAGGTAGACAGAATAAAGCGAACAACCAGGACACACATCTTAGGTAATTTTTAATGTTTCTTTTTTGGTTTATTTTCTATGAGTATCTAGAAATTTGTTTGGTTTTAATAGATGCCATCATTTAAAACATTAATGTAAGTAGTTTAAAGCTAATTTTGCCTATGTTATATATAATTATTTATATATATCTTCAGATATTACATTAATTCATGTCATCTATGCTTTAGTATGAACATTTTTATGTTTTGTAACGAATCACAAATAATTTTTTACAATTTTCAGCAAATTAATTTACTAAAATATAATTTTTCAACAAATTCAGTATTCAGCAACAATATTGTTAACTTTTAGCAATGATTTTTTAAATTAGCAAAACTTTAGCTGAATCTACTAAGTTTGTTGCTAAAAATCAGCTCGCTTATTTTCATTTGCAATTATTTACATTTGCAATTATTTACAATCAGGCTCCTGACTAAAAGTTTGCTGACTCAGCAAAATTTTTTTCTCAGCTTTTTCTGCTGTTTTTAGAGGGGTTTTTCTATCAGTTATATCCGATGTTCATTATAAGCGAACTCTACTCTAACACTTATATTTCAGTTTATAACAGTTTTTCCGTAAAGACTACTGAATATACACATCAAATTAACTGAAAATCAGTTAAAAAAAAGAACTACTGACTTTTCGTTTAAAACAATGGTTTTTTTTTAAGATTATTTTCAACCGAAGAAAAATTTATTGACAAAATCGATTAAAAAAAACAATAGATTGTTTTCGTTTATTTCAATACTCAATAAAACTTTTTGTTTTTAATAAAAAATTTTAATTGAATAATTTAACTATTAGCGAAAGTCCGTTTTCTTATTTATTTTGTTAGTTGAATAACAGACAGAAAGTTAAAAAATATATTTCTTTGGTAATTTAACTGTATATTCGATTAAAACAACTTTACCGATTAAATTTTTAAATAACTGTTGAACTTTTATGGAAAAGTTCTTGTGAGTGTACTATTGATAAAACTATAACAAAAAAAAAATGCGAATCAATTTGTTGCAGTTTATTTTTATGAAATATAAATATTTGTTTAACAAAATGCTAAACATTTTGGAGCATAATAATATTGTCAAATATTATTCACCAAGATATAATGTGCAAAAATTTTGAAATAAGCCTATAATTTATTCTTTTATGTTGTATTGCTTCAAAATTACGATTCTTCTTAATAAAACACCGTTTTTTACGTTTTTTTTAATCTATATATTTCGAACATCAGTTCATCATCAGGATCTAAGAAATGTTAACAATGTTTTTATTATATTTTTATTAATTAAAAATAAAATGTAAAATTACCAAAAATTTATGTTTTATACAAATAGATTGAAAAAATTTGACTATTAGAATATAACATTTAAATCACAAAAGACAATATTTTTTAAAAAGAAATTAAATTACAATATGTATTGACATAATCTTTTTTATCACTTTTGTCGTTACATACAAATTGTTCATATTTAACAATTTGGTTAACTTCATGTACCTGCAATTTAAATTTGTTTTGTTCTGTTTTTAATATTTTCGTATTACCAAAATCAAATTCATGTTTGTTTGATCTAGCATGTTTTGCTAGTGCAGATAAATTGACTATTGTGTTTGTTGTTTTTTTACAGTCATATTCATGTTGTTTAAGTCTTTTTGACAATTTTTGTGTTGTTTCTCCAATATATAACTTATCACAATCTTTGCAATTGATTTTATACACAACGTCCGATTTATCACCTTTTTTAAGGCGATATTTTAAATTTTCAAAAAATTTTTTATTATTAGCATCTGGTGGTGGTTTCATTGCAATCTGTATATTTGGTGCAAAATTTTTACACGTTTTTGACAATTTTTCAGTTAATTTAGGAATGTAAGTCATCGAAGCATATTTTGCCTGAATGAATGCAATTATTTTAGATATGAAGACAAAATATTACGTATGAAAACTGGACTTTTTATGGGTTCTAGCTTAGCACCGATTTTAGTTGAAAGAGTACTTGAAGACGTCATTGATAAAATGATGTTGAAATTAAATGTTACCCCTTTATTTTGGTATTCATATGTTGATGACCATATTACTGCAATTCCAAAAAATAACATACAGGATGTATTAAAACTATTAAATGATTACAATGATAATATTAAATTTACAGTTGAAATAGAAGAAAATAACAAATTAAATTATTTGGATACAACTGTTCACCATTTATCAAATGGAAAAATCATAACAAATTGGTACCAAAAACCAATTGCATCTAATCGTATTGTTAACTATTATTCAGCACATCCATTTCATATGAAAAAGAATACAGCTAAAAATTTCATTAAAAAAGTATTTAGTTTGTCACATAAAGATTTTTGGCATCAAAATCTGAAAAAAATTAAAAATATTCTAAATAAAAATAATTATCCAAATAAAATTATTGATAAACTCATCAATTCAGTTCGACAGCAAAATATAAATAACATAAATACATCACAAACAAGCTATACCTATCTCTCGATGACAAAAACTAATAATTCAAATTCTGATCAATTATCAACGCCACCTGTTAAATATGCTTCGATGACTTACATTCCTAAATTAACTGAAAAATTGTCAAAAACGTGTAAAAATTTTGCACCAAATATACAGATTGCAATGAAACCACCACCAGATGCTAATAATAAAAAATTTTTTGAAAATTTAAAATATCGCCTTAAAAAAGGTGATAAATCGGACGTTGTGTATAAAATCAATTGCAAAGATTGTGATAAGTTATATATTGGAGAAACAACACAAAAATTGTCAAAAAGACTTAAACAACATGAATATGACTGTAAAAAACAACAAACACAATAGTCAATTTATCTGCACTAGCAAAACATGCTAGATCAAACAAACATGAATTTGATTTTGGTAATACGAAAATATTAAAAACAGAACAAAACAAATTTAAATTGCAGGTACATGAAGTTAACCAAATTGTTAAATATGAACAATTTGTATGTAACGACAAAAGTGATAAAAAAGATTATGTCAATACATATTGTAATTTAATTTCTTTTTAAAAAATATTGTCTTTTGTGATTTAAATGTTATATTCTAATAGTCAAATTTTTTCAATCTATTTGTATAAAACATAAATTTTTGGTAATTTTACATTTTATTTTTAATTAATAAAAATATAATAAAAACATTGTTAACATTTCTTAGATCCTGATGATGAACTGATGTTCGAAATATATAGATTAAAAAAAACGTAAAAAACGGTGTTTTATTAAGAAGAATCGTAATTTTGAAGCAATACAACATAAAAGAATAAATTGTAAAATTGAAACCGATTCAGCAACACAAAAATAAAATTGATAATTTTATCAATAATCCCTTAAAGCCTATAATGTTTTACTTTTAAATTTTAAAAAATTAAAAACAAAAGTTTATTTTTCGATCTTTTATCGTAAATTATGATGTGAGCAAGATTATTCAAGTTCAAGATCGTTTGTGTTTTTGTTAAACAAAAAGCCGTGCAATGTTTATTTACTAATTAAAAAAGTTTTCTTCCAATTTTGTTTTTTACTTCTCATCGTGTAAATAAAACAACACGGGTAAAGCATTGATCATTTTCCTTCAAAATTTGGTTAAAAATATTCTACCACTTCTACATTCTACACCTGTCAGTAGATAAAGTATGCTTAGCGAATGTCCAATAATTTTTATATTTATTAAAATATTAAAATTGTTGTTCTTGTCCTAAACCTGAGTAAATGACTTTTTCCTAAACCTGAATTATTGACTTTTTGATATTACTGTTATATATATAGAGTTATTAAAACATTTGTTCGTCCAGATTATAAGTGTCTCATTATTTATACTAATGGTATATTTTATTTCATTAATTTTCCCTCCCTTAGAAATGCTTTTTGTTTGTAATTAGTTTTCGTTCGCATGGGCAACATTTTGTCGGTTATCATTTACAATTGGATGGTTACTAGGGTTTTGTGAAGCCAAAAGATAATTTTATTATTACATGTATGCGGTAAATTTGAAAGGGTAATAAAGATGAATTCTAATTGAATTTGTTGTATTTTGATAAAATTTAATCAACTCAAAGTTATAAGAAGTAATATATAATGAATATTAAAGTAGTTTGTACTATGTATTTAATTCTTATAATTAAAACTCTATGTCAGTTTATGTGACATTTTAAAAATAATGAGCACAAAAAACAACATTTTGAACTTTACATCTATTGATTATACGCTCGAAAATTTGTTAGAACTAGTTACATATACATCTATTACAGAAGAGCATCTTTTCCACCGGTTGCATGAAATCGGTACTAGAACAAATTTTTAGAAGTCAAACTTTGAGGTGTCACTAACCCAGAACCAGTTCTATAACTGGTTCTTAAACCGATTCTAAATCAACATCTTGTTGTTTGCAGGTAAATAACCTATTGCAATTAGGGCAAACTCCTTACAAAAAGAATCGGTTGAGGAACATAATTAAAACCTTTTAACCTAAAGGTTGAAATAACCAAAAATCTAACCATTTTTAATCTTTGTTTTCTTCAAAACAACTTGACTAATAAACATAAAATTTATGATTTAAGTAGGCTGTTATCATCTCATTTTATTTAAATAAAAAAGATTTTCAAATTTTAATATAGTTTTGTCAAAAATGCAGCGGAAAGAGCTTTTTAAAAGTATCCTAAAATTTAAACTCGAGCAGTCGCGAGTAAAATTAAGAAATCACAAAATTTTGTTCAGAATGTCAAAAAGCGTAATCGACTCAAGTGTTATAAAGCTCAGGTATGTCCAGACAGGAATGCAAAACAAATTTTATCAGCAAAAACACGCAGTCGACGTCTTTACGAAAAACAACTAACAAAATATAACTGCGTGATAATGGATGATGAAACATATTGCTTTGCAAAACTTCCGGTACATTACAGGACAAGACTTTTATAGCGCATGTAGTTGTGGTGATGTTCCAGATCAATGTAAACAGAAAATTAAGTCCAAATTTCCAAAACAAAAGTACCTTGTTTGGCAATCAAATTGTTCTTGTGGGAGAAAATCAAGTATTTTCTTTACAACAAATTGAAAAATTTATAGAGAATAATGCTTAAGAAAGCGGTTGTTACCATTTGTACGATCTCACATTGTAGATCGTACAAATGGTAACAACCGGCTATTGCATAATGACCTAGCCTGTTGTCATTATGCAATAGCCACAATTGAATGGTATAACAACAACAAAATCGACTTTGTGCAAACAGTAAACAATATACCAAATTGTCTAGAACTACGTCCAATAGAAGAATATTGGTCAATTATAAAAGGAACTTTAAAGAAAACCGGAATGACAGTGTCAACTGTAAAAGAGTTCAAATCTAAATGGAATTTGGCAGCTAGAAAAGTGAATGAAAGGCTCGTGAAAAAACGAATGAGACGAATTCAAAAAAAGTGCAATGTTTTGCTTAAAAAACGTTTAAATAATTTTTTTTTTACATTTTGGTAGTTACCCTAGATATATACAATAAAATGTAAAAAAAACTTCAAAAGCTATCTTGAATATTTTTTTATTTAGAAAACAAAGTGGTTCGATTTTGGTCATTTCAACCTTCATAAGTTGTTCTTCAACCTCCTGCTTTGATTTTACTATTTTACTGGGTAGTAAAACTTAGCACAAACATTCTTCTAGTTAATATGGTGTTTACGTATTTTTTCCTTTTCCAAGTCGCTGCTCAAAATTGGGCGTTTTTACACACAGAAATATAAAATGTCAACTGAATTGAAAAGTGTATTTTGGTTTTTACAACCAATAACACAACGATATTTAAATGTTATTTATGAATATATTGGGTGTTACAACTAAATTTCAATTGTGCCAACCGAATTTTGTTGTAAAACCCACTATTCAGTTGTATCAACAGATTTCAGTCGTAGTAACCGAATTTTAGATAGCTAAAGGCTAAATTTTTTTCTTTGTGTAACATATGTGTAAGAAATATACAATGTTTTAATTCAACAGGAAATTATAAATTTGGTGTCATTTTAAATATCAAATCCTCTGCTTTAAACATTGTTGCACAAAAATTATTCTTTTCGCGAAAAGGATAACCAAATTGAAAAAAGCCGTTAATTCGCGAATAGCTCAAGAATCCCATAATTTATGTGAAATTTAAATATGAAACATTATGAAGTTTAATTTTCAATGGACACAAAGTATCATTTACAATATGCTAATTTATAAATTGCAATAGTAAACTTGTTAGTTTCTCACCCTAAAACATGTTTGTATATAAAATTTTAAAGTCGTTTTGAAAAAAAAGTGTATCAAGAATCGAAAAACCATGTTTACCAATTAAATTGTCATGGCTAACACATATAGTATTAATGATTAAGACAAAAGTAATACACTTTATGCAATCCTGATTAAAATAAAATATTATATTTCTCTTTATTTTTATGTTAGTTTATGTGGTTCATTTGCATTAATATTTTTGAGACGATTAAATAATTAAACAAGTACTTAAACCTGTACTTGGTTTTATGTGATTACCCGATTTCAAAAAAAATTGATATGGAGCTTTATGTAGTCATATTTATTTCTTTGTGACCCTTTTTGCAATCTTATAATATCTCATCAGAAATATGCCAATATAATCGTATATATTTGAATGGGTTTAGGTCGCATCTGATTCAGTTAGTTTAGTAATATATGTCCGATATTATAATATCTGAACTATAGCCCGATAGAATTGCATTAGATAGTATCGGGTTTTTATCTAATTGAAGAGTGAACGCGAATAAGGGTATACAGACAAAATTTTAGAATATCCCGAATAAAAACGTTTGTATAAAATAGTACATTATGTTATATGTTTCTGGCTGCCACTGTATTTAACAGAACATAATTATATAAATTCATATATAAAATTACATTTGTCGAAAAATTGTAATATGGTGCCATATAAAGTAGCATGTTATATCATCTCGATCAATATATAAGTGCATTTAGAATTACACAAAATTAATCCAAATAAATATGACGTTATATAGATAGATATTGCAAAATATAAAATAATTTATACTTCATAGTGTTAGCAATTAAATATTATAGCATACTTAAGAAAAACACAAACAGTTTAAAAAACTGATATGGAGCTTTATATAGTTTTATCTAATTTTATATTAACCCACAGTTATTTATATAAAATTAAATCCGAAAAATTAACCGATTAAATTGTATCAAAATACATCTAATGGTATCATATTACATTAATTTATATATATATAGAAGTGCTTTGATACAGTTATGTCCGAATTTTGTCCTCATCCAATTTTATATAACTTAATATACGAGGGCGGATCAATAAGTCCGTAACTTTTCGAACTTCCCTCGTAGTTATATGAAATGCAACACTGATCACATCAAGTGCCACCTGTTAATAGACTACTGTCAAATTTTGAGCAAGTTCAGTCGTTTACTTTGCGTTTAACAGCTGTTCAAAACGTACAACGTCGTGGATTTTTTTTAAAAATGGAGAAAAGCAAATTTCGACTGCTCATTAAACATTATTTTTTGCAAAAAAAATCGTCAATCGAACCAAGGAAAAGCGTTTCCTTTAATTAACTATAATGGGATGGCAACAGGTTTTAGGGATGCACGCGGGATAATCCACATCGTTTTACCTTCAAAAGGGAAAAACAATAAACGGCGAATATTATGAAAGCTTATTCCACCGATTTAACGAGGATTTAAAAAAAAACGACCCCATATGGCCAAGAAATGACTATTTTATGGACCTCGAAAAATCCTATTTTTTGGAAGGGATACAAAAAGTGGAGAAACGTTGGGCTAAGTGCATTGATCTAAAATTAGATTATGCAGAAAAATATTTTTTTTTTTGCTAAAAAAAACAGTGTTTCATTCAAAAAGTCACGGGCTTATTGATCCGGCCTCGTATTTCTCAAGGTTTTTAAATTAACATAGATTTTTTTAATTAGATAGACTATTCTTAAAGACTAGGATATGTAAAGAATCACGTTGAAAAGAATTCATCTAAAGAATTGATGACCATTTAAAGGTTTAAAAATAAAAAAAATACGTGAAAAATGATAAGAGCTTTTTCATTCATTTTATTTTTTTGCTCATAGTTTTTAACCAATACAAAACGGAGTCCGTGGACTTGGGAAGTAATTTCAATGTCAAAATTTCAAGATTTTTAAACTTTCACAATTTTATACATAGGGAATTGAATTGAATATTTTGAACAGTATACGAATAAATGGGGCTAAAAATACCGTTGAATATGGACATTATCTAAATAACTACAAAACCGATACCCTTGGAAACCAGTAACCGAAATAACTGAAAACCCGTTTTCTTAAAATAATGTTACCGAAATAACTGAAATATCGTTAAGCCCAAAATGCTATTACCGAAGTAAAAGATTAGAGATAAACGCATTGAATCGGTTTCCATCCATGTATTTAATCCGTGTTAAATGTAGGTGAAAAATAATACAAATTCAAAGTTTTTAGTTGAATATTGAAAAAGCTAATATTCTTAAAGTCTTCAATATTCTTAAAGTTTTCTTAATTTATTTATGATAATTTATTCTTGAGGTGAAAATATTTAACCAATCTAAAACCAGGTGGATTTCCTCAGCAGTAACACTCGAAATGTGTTTTATTGCCATTACTTTTCTTCTAGCAAATATCAGAACAATAACTTTTATGAATTTTTAAACAAAAATAAGAAAATTTGGTCGTCATTTAAGACTTAAAATCACATTACAATACTTTGCTTTTTTTTAACACCAAATTAGTTGCACAATTGATGTTTTTAAAAGATTTAAAAGTCGTCCTGTCCTTTTAACTACATGTACGGAAAATTTGAATATTTTGTGCCAATTTCTTTTAATTTTGAAGAAGTTAATATTGCGTATACGCCGTACAAATCGGTCCTTAGTCCCTACGTGGGGCACTGTATTTTTTTAATTATACTTAAATATTTATACAACATTCTAATAAGATAAATCAATTCATTGTCAGCCCTGTCAACATACATTACAAAAAAAATAAAAAATCACACACAAATTAATGAAAAAGGAAAGAAAACGCAATTGCAAACAAATTATAATATATGGTAGTTTTATGTTCGAATGATTACAATGATGACATGCATGGCATTAAGTATACATTTAAAATACACTTAACAATTATTTGAAGCAGGTGCAAACAATTTAATGAGAAAACACTGAAACATAGTGAATAAAAGGAAGAAATACACAAAAACATACAAAGATAAAATGTAATGCAAATGTATGAGTTTCTGAAAGGTGTTTATGGTTGTGAAGGATATGATGTGCTTAATATAAACGTACATACCCAGTGTAGAAACAGAAATTATATGTCATTACTTTTCTTACTACCAGTTATAACACCAGGTTACACTCTCCATTAATTTAACATAAATAATAAGGACTTACTAATAACTTCCCATTTATTTTTCTCATTATTTCAATGCAAAAAATAATGTGTTACCCATAAGTTCTTTTTGTTATTATTTTTGATTTTTTTGTAAGCTGGAAAGTAACGACATTTTGTGAAAGCAAGTCTATTACGTTTTTATCTATCAATGGCTTAAATGGTTACCAGTTGACTGACAACCTGGAGGCATGGGTTCGAATACCGTATTTGCACATTTTATTAAAAAAATTTCTCAATAAAAAAATATAAGTTAAATTTAGTTTTTTTAAATTAATTTTTAGACGCATTACTATTGCCTATTTTGGTAAGCATAAGAGTAACCATATATTTTTATATTTTTTGTAAGTAGTTAAGTAATGATATGTCGTTATTTTTGGAAATTTTACCAAACATTTACTTATATAACAACTTATATGGTAAAGCTTTTCTAAACTGGAATGTCTAGATAGCTCAGATGGTAGAGCGGTTGACTGACAACCTAGAGTCCCAGATTCGAATCCCTTGTCGGAACATTTTTTTAAAAAAAATTTCAATAACAAATATATTTTTTTATCAACCCTGTTAAAAGTCGATACCCAGGAAAAAATTACACATTCCAAAAAGAAGGTGATGCCCACACTTGCTTACATATCTCATTGCCAAATTTAGTAACTGCAATACCAAACTCATTCCAACGATAGAGTCAAAAAAGCAAGTAGTATTGTAATCAATTCTTTAAATTTAAACCAGAAAGCATGAACTAAATAACAAAGTAATTATTTACTTAAAAGAAAATAACAATGTTATTAACTCGTATGTATAACTTTTTGTACTCAAGAAGTAATCTTATACTTTTTCTTAATAAAAGGACGTTATTGGAAGTAGTTCCTAATTTTGAAAAAATAATTTATCTCATATATATTTTCAAACAAATTTTTTTTTGCAGAAAAATAATACTACAAACAGAAATTGCATGTTGCCTAAATTTTGTTAAACTGTGGTTAGGTATAAATTAGGGAAGCGCACGTGAGCAGAAAATTGTGAGTGGAAGTTGAAATTACTGATGTTTTCGAGGGTGATTGTGCGTGAGTCATATTTTTGTTTTTCAATTTAGAATTGTTCTTTTTTGTTGAAAAATTTATATTTTCGAGGTTTATAGCTCCAAAATTATGACAAACCCATGTTATCATAACAATTCGATGTTTCACTTTTAGGATTAGGATTTTATTTCCGTTTGAGTTTTGATCGTTATATTTGAGTGACGTAGGAGAATTAGATGTGAGTAAAAGTTGAATTTACTTATGAAACTACTTCTTTTTTTTAATGTAAGTACTTCTTATTTTTTCTAGGGAACAATTTATTTATTTTTTTGTGTAAGTACTTCGTAGTTTTACAATGGCACTATTTCTTTATTAAAAAATGTATGTAGTTCTTAAAAATATAAAGTAAATGGTTCTTCGGTAAAAAAAAAATAATCAATTCTAAAGAATCAATTATTTTAGTCTCACGCCCTGTTAAAAGAATCGAGTAGGTAATCTAGTAAGGAATGCGTTCTGACCAAAATGCTTGATTACAAACCCGCTTACCTTTTTGGAAATGTTTTGCTGGGTATATATGGATCCATACACACATGCATACATATATGATTCATATGTGTTCATAAACCATTTTTATATGTTCATATGACGAATCATATATGTTCATCTATGAGCATTGACGAAAGTTGAAATAATATTTACATTTATAATCATGGCTATACATTTCCATACATGGTTCTATGTGTATATTAACGAAAATTAAGGTAATATTTATATATATGATACATATGAACTAATATTTATATATATGATACCTATGAACTCTTATGAACATATATGAGTACTATATTTTGGTATATGGACATGTATGACCTCGAATCGCTTCATATATGAACATGAATGAGTTCATACATTTTCATAAATAGATGCATATATGTTGATTTGTAAGTACTTTTTATTACCAAATATGTACTTATAAAAGGTCCGCCAAATAACTTTTTTTTTTAACTCCTGAACCAATTGGACTTTGTATGGTGTCATACCAAGGTCTTTATGCAAAATTCGTCTCAATGATGTCTCCGAAATGTTCAATTGTTGAGAACGACGGTGAATTGATGTTGATGGCGCTTCACGCACACTTTCTGCCACAGCAGCAATATTCTCGGGTGTACGAACTGTTTTTGGCTTTTCACGCTTTGGTTTATCAATGAGGATGCCAGTTTCTTTCACTTTTTTCACAAGATAACGAAAATACGGACCATATTCGTTCAGCGAAAGGATAAAACTAATTATCTGTCAAATCAGACATGAGCTAAGTGTTACCATTCACGAAATAAGCGCTAGTTGAAAAAAAAAAAAACGTTAGATGGCGGGCCGTTTATAAACACTTATATGGAAATGCTTTTCTACACTGGGTAACTAATATATTATGTAATGTCTTCTTAATTGGTTTTAGCAATAAAATAATGTCTCAGATGTTTTAATAAAAATTTATTGTTAATTAGTTTTTATATGAGTGATAGTTTTATGTAAGAGTGTTATCTAGCTAAAGAGCTTCTCTTGCACAGAAAAATAATTTATTAAATAAATACCCACAACTTTTGCTTTCCTCTTAATTTATATTTATTTTATTTTATTTCTGTTTTGATTAGTTATGAATACATTTATAGTTTTTGCTATTTTAATGTTTTATTAAATGAGAAACAATGTTTTTCTTTCCCTTGCAAGGAAACTACGCAGTGGTGAACCAGCACATTGGAATAAAACTTGGATATGTTGCAGAGCACAAAAAATTAGTAGATATTGGTCTTTACTTAAGTTCTTAATTCCAAGTTTAGGAGTTAAAAAGTGTGGTCAAAAAATACCTAATTTGCGTATATTACTTTTAAAAAAATTTAAATCTATAAAATATAAATGGTAATGAATCGATAAAATCAATTAGTTGAATAAAATTCATTGTTTTATAGAATAAAGTACGTTGTTAGAACAACAAAATAATTATTCAATTTGATTAAATAAATTTGTTAACAGAACTAAGATAAGAAGACAAGAATGGAGCAAAATTAATGATTAAAAGTTTTTTTGTTAAAGCTCTGCCTACTATGGAGGCTCTAGCTTTTCTCAATCTTTGGCTTCTGATGAGATCTTTAGCCATATCGAAATACTAGTATCAACCTAGCTAATATGTTTGATTTGCTTTATTTTTGTAAATATATGGAGGTTGAAAGCTCGTTATAATTTGAAAATAATATAAAAATAATATCGATGTATATGAAAACAAAAAACTAATAAAACTGTAAAAAATATTACTTGAACCAGAGTAAGAACTAAACATTTTTATATAAATAGAACAATGTTAAGTTTTCTTCGATCTTCTTTTATTTTATTGTTTTCAGTTTAAACGAGTTTAAGATCATTTATTTATTAATTATTTATTTCCAATATTTCGTCTCCACATTGGGTGACTTCTTCAGGGATACTTATATACATATAATAAAAAACTTATATACATATATTAATTTTTTTTTTAAAGGCGGGAAATCAAAAATATTTTCTGTCAATATGAAAAAATAAAAATATCCAAGAAATCAAAATTAAATAAAAATATCGCAGAAAAATAATTATAATAATATTTAAAATATTAACTAGAATATTGAAATACACATATTATTAAACATCATAAAAATTATCTTAGTTTCTATTACAGACATTTAGTTAATAGAAACTAAGATAACTAACTAATTTCTGTTAATATATTTGATGATATTTTGCCAAAATAACAATCAACAACGACAACGTCAAAACATACATTTACTAAAAAAGTGTTAAATTTACGGACATATTTTGTTGGTTGTATAGTAATCGCCTATTCGTCAATTTAACATGGGATTTAGTTGATTTCACCGCTGTTTTTGGTTCAGTTTAGCGGATCACTAAAGTAACACAAATTAGGAATATAGTTTCGATGCGTCTAGTGGCGTAAACGAACGTAGATTACAAATATACACACCATTGTTTTTAAACATTAAGTTGAAATACCATTAAGTATACGCCTGGGTGTACTGTACGTAATGCAAACAGCGATTTTTAACTCAACACCACGGACTTGACTTAATACTAATATTTGTATGCACTCTTCAACATATCTAATTTTCATTAAAATCTGCACATTCACCGCTGAGTAGTTTCCTTGTTAGTTGTTCACAAATCCTTTGTTGTGAACATAATAATGAATAACTAAAGTTGGTTCTATTCTTATTTTTCTTTGAGATTTTTATTATAATTGTCATTTAATTGAAAAAGTTTTAATGTTTACACATAAATAAACCATGAATAAAAGGTTAATTCTTTATAACAAAGAAAAAAAGAAGCTTGTTTTGTTATATTCAAAAAATAATCATTAAGTAGTTAAAATATTATATTATATAAAAAGAAAACATTGATTAAGCCATATGGTAAAGAAAGTTTTTAATTGAAATGTCAGAATGAATTTATTATCGCAATAAATTTAATATAAATGTATCACTTGTAGATATATGGGGACCGTTAATTTGTAAAGTAAAGTGTGTAAAGGCTTTCGTTTAAAACTAAATTGGTGTATGTAGGGAGAAAAAACAAATAAAATATTTAAATTAAATTCTAAGTAAAATTTAAATGTAAAATCAAAAGTATGTAGGGAATGGCCTCGCTACAGTGTATATAAAATTGTGCTTATTTCATATAAAATATGTTCAGACATGTTAAAAAAAAAACATTTTTAATACATATAAGCAGTAGGGTTATAAATTTTAATCTTTTTTGCAATTAGCAAATTCTTCATATCCTAGCCTTATAGTCTATAAAAAAATTATAAAGAAACGCAATTTTATTATTTCGAATTTTTAAAAAACCTGTTTGAAGCTCGACACAATTTTAACAAATCAAAATTTTCATATTGTAGCCTTATATTCAATAAAAACTTATAAAGGCACACTCAGGGAACTTCTGCTTTAAAAATATGTAGTTGTTTGGGTTGTAATAAAGTTTCTTTATTAAATGTCAGTCATTTGTAGAATAAAAAAAAATAAATGTTTGCTTAATTTTTACTAATCTATGTGGTTAATTTCTACTACAATTGTGTTTAATTTTTTGAACATTAAAAAACAAATGACAATGTTAGTTGAATTTAGTGAAATGTAAGTCGTCCTTTGCTTAAGTGAAATTTAATTTGTTTTTAATTACATTTGCAGTGGTCTTTACCTACATATTATTCAAAGTGTACGCAATTTAATTTGTTCGCAGTTTCCGCATAAACACAGAATTTTCCGAAGATCGACACAATTTTAAATCAGAAAGATCTCAGTAATGGGCTCTCACTACCAGTATCTAAATAATAAGTATCCAGTCGTTTTTGTAAGTACCCAGTTATGTGCTGACAGTAATGTCCTCTTCTTCGATTGATAACAGTGACCAACGTTGGTTTAAGCGAACTTGCCATCGATTGCATAATGTTGGTAATTCAAAAAAATTGGTGCTTTTTAAAGAGCTGAAATTAAATTAATGTTGAGAAATGTGTATAATAAAACACATTTAAAAAGCAGCAATACGGCACGATGTTAGCCTTATACATCGTATTTAAATGTATGAAATATATTAAAACATTAAAAAAAAAATTGGTAAAAACAATACAAGCAAAGAATTTGGCAGGTGGTACTGGCAAAACACATGCTTTGCAAACAAAATAGTGTTTTCCTAGTACAATGTTAGTTGTACCTTTGGTAATTTTTAGCACGGTGGGTTTCACAAAAAATAGCAGTGGTTTGCCAGTACTGTTTTTTTTTTTGGTACGGTTGGCAATTTCTACCTGTGTAGTGTAACATATTTTACCCATGAAAAAGTAGTCGCGCGTAAGCTTGACTGCCTATAAAAACGACTCTGTCAAACAAAAAAAAAAACTACTGCAAAATTATAATGTGATCAGATATTTATTTTCATTATATAACCACTTACGTGGTAATGAGCAGAGCAACGATCGCATTAATTGGGAGATTATGTTAAATATGTTTTATAGTAATTTACGTCCTCTAATGCAAATTAAATGGTAAAAATGCAAAAAAAAAAATCATTTCATGAATTGCACTTTATGCGAGGTATTTGATTCAAAATTACCCGAAAGGGCGATTTTTATTATTAAAACAGTTTTGGCTAACCCATCATCAAATATAGAACATAATGGAATCGATTTGTAGAAGTGCATATTTTTACATATTTTTTTTTCTTTTTAATCCAAAGTTGCCCTTTTAATATACACCCAGAAAA
This sequence comes from Delia radicum, assembly GCA_021234595.1. NCBI lineage: Eukaryota > Metazoa > Arthropoda > Insecta > Diptera > Anthomyiidae > Delia > Delia radicum. The sequence continues at coordinate 139,531,922 of CM037852.1, forward strand.
AGGATTGGTTGGAATTCGGTCGAAATCATTCAAATTTATTTGATAGGACGTTATTTTATGTGTCCGTTAGAAGCAACTATATATTTTATGATAATAACTTTATGATTTAAGAGAACTGAAATTTTTAAAAAAATTGTTGAAAATCTAAAGTGGTTACTGCAAATACGGTATTCCAACCAAATACGTCTTTGACGTGTAGTGGGTAGAGAATTTGTTTTGTACTCCGAACTTCCGAGTTTAATTCTCAGAAAAGACAAACACAAAAAGTTTTGGTAATTAAAATAAAATATTCAAATGTTTAAATAGCAAATAAGGCAATGAAAATTAAGAGTGATTGTGGTGCAATCAGTAGGATAGAGGACTATTAGTCTGAAGGTCACGCTTTAATACCTGCAGTGGCGGATGCAGCCATCGATGTTGGTGGGGAGGGGGGGGGGATAATTTTTGAACATTTCTGAAAATGTTAACGTAGTTTTCCTGATTTTTTGAAGGGATACGAGAACTACAAGATGGATTTTTATTCGAAAAATTAAGATATGAAACAAAAAAAAATTTTATTTTTTGTTGTGTCTAGAAGTTTTTACGGATTTTTGTTACTCAACATATCTGCTGTTGCAACTGCACTGATTTCGAAAGTTTAAGGAATTTTTGCAAATTTAAATTTATTGTTTTAAGATTGTATCGTTTTAAGGCTGTAACCGTCTTTTATTTCCGTTTTTGTTGGCAGTTAAAATAAAATTCTCAAAGTTATTTCACCTATACTGAGTTTTAAGTTTTAAAATACGAATTCTTAAAGAAATTGTGTGTTTTAAGATCAAATTTTCCGGTTTTAGTTATGAGCTAAATATTGATATTTTAGAGTATATTGCCGGTACTTTGATTCTAGTAAATCGAATTTTCAAATTTTTCTACCAAAATTTAAAAAAAAAAATTTTAAGACTTCTTAAACTTTTTCCTTTACCATATTGAGGAAAAATTTACATCATTTATGTAAAATTTTACCATTTTCGCATTAAAGCACATTTTTTAATAGCGATCATAAGTATTTAAACATCTGAGTTTTTAAACATCTGAGAGTTTCATCATTTCCATGTTTTTAAGTTTTGAGGCAAATTATGGAAGCTTATGGTTCAAAAGATTTTTGAGAAAATTGTCAGATTATTTCGAGGACGGTACTCATATAGAGTTTGTGCAAAAAAGAAGGTTTTTTTTTACTCTTGCGGTTTGTTTTGACAAAACCAGATAAATCACGACTCAAGAGTTTAATCCTACTATAAAATTATTCGCTGTAGAAATTATTAATTTAACACAACCAGTCAGAAACTGCCAGTGGAACAAAAAATAAATCACTGGTTTACCACTGGCTAACCGAGGAACTGTAAATAAACTACTGGCAGAACATTTGTTTAACACAGTAACACCCACTGTCATCTCGACTTTTGTGATTTTATCTGCAACTTTTTTCTCTTTTGTAATGTATTTAAAATTACTAAAACTACTAAAAGCCAACTAAATTTAAAAACCAAGAAACAAAAGTTTTTTTATATCACACAATTTCGCATAATTTAACAGCAAGTGAAAAAAATCATATTTTTGTAAATTTTTTGCAAAGTATAAATTTAAATTTTAAAATTTTTTAATAATTGTGTTCAGGCACTATTAAACCTATTAAATCAAGTTTTAAAATATCTAATTTCGAAACGTTTCATTTAGGGGAGCTGTTTTCATTATTTGCTTTTGAATTTTTTTACAGAATTTTTTTCAGCATATTTTTTATTTTGGGCGTTAAAGGGTTAAGACGCTTTGCCAGTATACAGAAAAAATCACTGACCAAGAAGAGTTTAAAACCGGAAAACCGACTTTTTCTTTGTGATTTTTTATACTTTTAAATATTTTTTCATATAAAATGGACTTTTTTGTTTCTGGAAAATATCTCTTAACACCAACTTTTTTTGTTTTCCCATCGTTGGCAAGTTGTTTTCATCAAACCTTTTGCCAGTGCCGAAATATTTAAGCAGCCAACTGTAACCGAGCAGTTATTATTTAGTTGCGTTTTAAGCGATCAAGAATATATATCTCGTTAGTTCAGTTGTTAGAGCTGTTGGCCGCCAATCTGGCGGCCAGGGCTCGAGTCCTGGCGGCTCCATAAAAATTATACATGAACTTTTTTTATTTTATTTTGGAAAACACATTTTTAGACCACCTATTTCATGGTTTTACCAAAATTTTGCCATCATTGCAAATTTTGTTTTTCCAGTGTTTGTCCAACACTGTTTGAACAGATAGACAGTTATAGAGATAATTCCAGGTGGGGTGCAATAACGCCTTACGAAATAAGGCCTTTAAGGCTTTATTTCACTTCCAATTGAGAAATAAGGCCTTTATTGCGAAAAGGGCTTTATTGCACTTTGAAAGTGACATAAGGCCTTTATTGAAATTTAGCCAATGGTGCAATACAGCCTTTATTTTGTATTTTTTGATTCTTTTGTTACACTGTTCAGTTTTTCTGCGTGGCGGCCTGCGGCCGATCTTAGGGGTTTTCTCCTCCATAGGACGCGGCAGGTGGCTTCGCTAAATACAGTTTTCCTGCGCGCGTCTCATTATCTTCCCTAGTGTGACGCGCGCAGGGAAACTTTATTCAGCGAAGCCACCTGCCGCGTCCCATGGAGGAGAAAACCCCTAAGAGCGGCCGCAGGCCGCCACGCAGAAAAACTTTATAAAGCAAAGATTTTCAATATTTTTGCAGTTAAATTTTTTGTTGAATTATTAATGTTCTATTAATTTTTGCTTATCATCATATTTGCAAAAATGTGTAATGATTAAAGTGATTTTTTTTCGTTTTGGTGGGATTTATTTCGTTTCCAGAAGTGGGATTAATTATTAATGTTCTATTAATTTTTGTTAATATGAAATTTTTTTACAATTGTTCAATAAAATATAAGAAGAATAAGAATAAGAAATTTTATTGCTTCATTTAAAAAAAAATTTAAGTGAAATAAGACCTTTACGGCTTTATTTCACTTTCAAAGTGCAATAAAACCTTTTTGGAAATAAAGGCCTTATTTCACTTTCCATTGAGAAATAAAGCCTTTAAGGCCGTATTTCGTAAGGCGTTATTGCACCCCATCATAATTCCATTTTAAAAATAAAATTTTCATTTTTTGACCAGACTTTTTTTTTGTTTTTGACCTATTGTACTTTTTCGAAAACAGGGGCAATTTTTTTAAAAAATATTTGAGTTTACCAAAAAAAATGACAATAATAATTAATTCTTTTAGTGTTTATTTCATGTAATTATCTTAGAATGTTTTATAGTGAAAAACTCTAATATTCAAAACTTTAAAAAAAATTTCCATAATTTAAAAAAATGTATACTTATATATATTTATATTATATATATTATATTTATATTTAGTCTTTTACAGTTTTTTTCAAAATTTTGTTAAAAAATTTTAACATTATTTAATTTTTTTTACAGAACAGTCTTTGGGAATCTGTATGAATACAATTTCAGAATTTTTTGGAAATGTACCCCCACAGCTAGCATTGTTCGAAAATTGTTTGCAAAAAGCTTTGAAGTTTCGATTGTGTGAAACAAATTTCACGCATAATTTTATACTTTTTTCTGATTTATAATGATTGGCTTATATATTCTTAGTTATTTTCTTTTAAAAACCTTATACCCGACCAATTAATACGCTCACCAATGCTGGTCTATTTAAAAAATTTCTGTACAAAAATTTTATATTTTTTATCAAAATTTGATGTATATATTTAAAATTATTCCGAGGTATTGAAAAATCACAAAGTCGACATATACAGGTCTAGTGATATTAAGATCTAAAATCAAAAAAAAAAAAGAGCTTTACCAATTCCACTTGAAATTTATTTACATATATGTATATAGGCATTTGTAAAAAGTAAAATAGTCATTTACACAAATGCCTGTTTTTTTAATTTCCGATAAAAATACGGCTCCTTTTTTTAAAAACGTTATAGGCCGTGAAAAATCACAAAAAAATTGTTTAATTTCATATAATTTGTTTTTTATACTCCATTAAACTTAAAAAATTTTAAGATTTTCAGCCAAAAAAAAAAAAAAACGCTTTTTCGGAGCTTTAAAAAATGTTTTTTTGCAAACATATTTAAATTTAACTACAAATAAATCGAAGTAATTAAAAACCAGAACCTTAAACCAGTATCAAAAAAAATTAAATTGACATTTTTTATTGTTTATTTAGCTAAAAATTTGAAAAATAAAATAGTTAATTTTAATATATTAAATTATTTCTTTTTAACATGACTTAAGCTAACTTTCTTTCTCTTTTACTTCCAGGTAAGTTTTGGTTAAAAATCAAAAATAATCAAATCAATGCAGGTAACTTTTGTACGAATAATTACAATTTTTTGAATAAACTAAAATAAATAAAAATATTATATAATTGAAAGCTTGTTGTAAGAACTTGATAAGCCACATTTTATTTTTATTTTGTTTTTGCCTTTTAAAGGTTAAAAAATTCAAAAAATATTACTTTTTCAGGACATTTATTCTCTAGGTACTTGCAATAAGTGCCTAAGCAAGACTTTTATCAAATATTAATCAATGGATGTCTGGAAAACAGCAATAGTCCATAAAACAATAAATGTGGCTTATCAAGTTTTAACAATAAGCCCTTCAATTCATAAATGACAATTAGTTTAGTATGGTTAATCGAGCAATAAGTGTTGCTCGATTTACACAATGACATATTTTTTTTTTTATTTTTACTTTTACACGATTTTTTTTCATGTCTCTGTAAAATAACGGGGAATGTGCAAATTGCCTGCTCTTGCTTTGGGAAAGGATTTGGTAACCTTTTTAAGGCAAATAATGACGGTTGTCAGATCTTACAATATTGTCAGAAAAATGTTCAGAAAATTTCTAACAACAGTGTGAACTTACATCTTTTGTCTTGCAACATTGTCAGAAAAAGCATTGTCTGTACATTGTAAGGCAATAATATTGTCAGACATTCGTGTGAACACCCCACGTTGCCATTGTCAGATAATTGCAAGACATTGTAAACTATTTTTTATTGGCAGATGTGTTTAAATTAATGCACCTGACAATGGCAGTATTGTCACAGAAATGTTTCTATTGGCGGTACTGTATATAAATAATTAAAAAAAAAAAACAAAAGTTCATATTAATATTATTAAAAATCAAAAGTGAAACAAAATAGGAAATTAAATTAAAGCCGAGAAAAAACGAACACCCAAACAAAGATACTACCGCAAAAAGGTGGAATTCGTGTGGTCACACGAAAGTATTATGAAACTTATCGAGGAAGTTGAGGTACGGCCAAGTTTATGGGATGCTGGTTGCTCTGAGTATAAACTTCCCAAAGATATTTTATGGCAAGAGGTCGCAGATGCCAGCAAGATAAGTGTGAACGATTGCAAAGGAAAATGGGCAAATGTACGCACCTCTTTCAACTAAAATTTGCAAAAATAATTTGTCTTCATCCTCACTACTTTCTAATACATATGCAGCTAAAATCGTTGCAATTGCTTTATTTGTTCCATGATAATTAATATTATTACTTTTTCAATTTAATTAAACACACAATTGACAATTAATAATTTCTTTCAAATGCTTTGACAGTTCTGGCAATGTCTAACAACAGATCTGGCAATTTTTGCCATACAAGAATCTGACAACCGTGTGAACTGACAATTTTCGTTGGCAGATAAATTTATTGTTTTACAATGAAATTGAAAGGTTTTCTTACAATCGTCTGAACTGACAATTTACCTTTAGCTAAACATGTTTCATTGTCAGTACATTGCCAGCACATTGCCAGATCTTACAATATTGTAAGATCTGACAACCGTCTGTAATTCTTATGGCATTATTTTCTCAAAAACAAGATTCTTTGGAATTTTTCTTTTAAATGTTTCTTCCTAAATTCTGCTTGGAAAACTATAGTTTTATAAACTTAATAGTATTATTACGTTTTACACCATTTTTCATACAACAAAGAACTTGATTTTAGTAGGGTCGTATATATATGTATGTAGGTTAAATCAAGCGATAAGTGTATGCACTACAAACAATAATTTCTTTGTTACAACTACAATATGGTAAAACTATATTATTTTAAAGTCAGTTGCATAAAAAAATCGAAATTGAAAAGATATTGGGAACAGCACTTTTCATACACAGAAAAAAAATGTTTCCTTACTTTTTTCAATTAAATCGGTTTGTTGAATATTTTAAAAGCTGACAATTAAAAATTAATTGAATCAATTAAATAATTGCTCAAATTCGATATTTGCTTGACATTTTTTTTATATTATCGCTCAAAAGCAAACATTAACACAATGTTGCTGTTTTTGTAATATTTATGTAGTTGTTTTTTTTATAAATATTTATGTTTAGTGGTATTAGTAATAAATATTTTAAATTCATTTCATTGCAATTAGATTAGATATCAATTCTTATTAGATTTATTACTATATTAAGTTGAAGAATTTAGTTGCAGTTGTTTAAATCTGAATATATATTTATTTTAAAACATTATCATAAAATTGAAAACCTAATTTTTAAAGTTTAATTTCATTTAATAAAAATTTAAATTTTTTTTTAAACAGAAAGAAAATGCAAGGAATAAATTAAAAATTATTTTAAACAAAAAAAAAAACTCTGATTTCAAAACAAGGGCTAATGTATGCAAACAAAAAATCAAAAAAAAAAAGATGTTGCCTTACCCCCTACGCTTCAATAGAAAGAAATGTGTGAAATTCCTCACATAAGTATAAATAAATCTGCTAACTAAATGAGAATTTCATGACGGTTTAAATTCAATATTATAAAATTCAAGCTGTTAAAAAACATTTGGCATGGCAACAACAATTTTTTTTTTTTTTTTTGTTTTTGGGAAGGTATACGATATTAATCACTTTTTAATCAAATTAGTTATTATTTAATTGAGAAATAATTCAATTAAAGAACTATCAAATTCTAATTGAATTAGAAATTTACGTTGTTGGCAGAATTTCAGTAATTTAAGTTTTTGAATCGGTGGTTTTCGTATTTGAAACGGGTTTTTATTTATTTTTTTTTTTATGTGTAGTATAATTTTTTTGTTTATAGTTGGCTATGATGTGTTTTTGATGTAACGCTTAAAAATGCATTAATTAAAATATCACATTTACAAAACATTTCATTAAAACAACATAAGTATGATCTAACATTGCTTAAAGTGTTATTACTATAAAATTAATTTAAAAACGAAATTCTAACAACTAAATTAAGCTAAAACAAAATTAAATAATTAATAATAAGTATTTTCATTAATTAAGCACAAAAAATTACATTTGTATTCGTACTATATATAGTTTGGCAATTATTTCTGACTTGAAGTCAGTGCAAAATGAAAAAATCAAAATTTTTTTCAATAAAAATTTTTTATATTCTACTGACTGCAAAAAACACCTCTGTTCATTAAAAATTATAAATTCTTATAATGCTTTTCCAGACAAAATTTTTGTTTTACTAGACAGACCGAAGATAAATATTTTAGCGAATTATTTTGTGTAATTAGTAGTTCTGATTAAGGAACTATACAATTTACAGGCTGCATACTGAATTATCTTATTTAAAGTACTTTCAAACTACAGAATTCTATTGCTGTGCCTACGTTAGAATATAACTACGGCCAAGCGTATATTGGTGTAATCATTTCGATACTGTGCCAGTACTGTACAAGTTAAGAAACCGAAACTTTGCCAGTATATGTACGAATTTTATACGTTTTAACGTCTCCAAGACCACGCGTGTTTCATTCTGCGTAGTTACACAGAAACCGACCTAGAAAATTTTTACAATTTTGTGTTATATATAATTATGTCAAAAATGACAGAAGACGTTTTTGAATATATGCTATATATATTATAATTAAGTTTTTTATTTTATAAAGGGTGTTTTTTTATAAAGGTATAGAACTTTGAACTGAAATAAAGCAAAGATGCAAAAAATAGTCCAGCAGCGTTAAATCGCACGATCTTGGAGGCCAATTCACGTGTCCAAAACGTGAAACTATGCGGTTACCAAATGCTTCCTTCAATAAATCAATTGTGGCACTAGCTGTGTGAGATGTTGCGCCGTCTTGTTGCACCTGCACATCATGTTTGTTCAATTGATGAACGAAAAAGTCAGTAATCATGGCTCTATGGCGGTCACCATTGATTGCAATGCTCTGACCAGCATCGTTTTTAAAGAAGTGCGCACCAATGATTCCACCGGACCATACCAGCACACAATACAGTCAGTTTTACTGGATGTATCGGTGTCTCAACATACACTTGAGGGTTATCATCACTCCAAATATGGCAGTTTTGTTTATTGACATATCCAGTTAATCAAAAGTGAGCTTCATCGCTAATCAAAATTGGGATCAACGGCAATCTTTTTTTGGGCCCATTCACCGAATCTTCGCCTTGCTATGTGATCGTGTGGCTTCAATTGTTGCACGAGTTGGATTTTGTAAGCACGTAAACCAAGATTCTTCCGCAAAATCTTCCATAAAGTGGATGGACACATATCCAATTCCTGTGCACTGACTATGGTCTTCCTCAACGCTACGCTCTACAGCAGCAATGACTTCTTCTGTACGCACTGTACGACGTCTCTGTGGATACATATTATCATTTAGAGTAACCGTGATGCGAAAACGTTCAATAGTTAATCGAATTAATTGCTCTGATGGACGATTATGTTGGCAGTATGCATTTCAAACAGAACCATGATTTTGAAAATTAATTTTTCACAATTTGGAAGAGTTGTTCAGGCGTCAGTCTATGCATGTTGAAATGCCAAACCAAACTAAACATAAATCACTTGACAGCTGACAAAATGGCCGCCAGTTAAAAAAGTGTTGCCAACTTAAAGTTATTATCCGTCTAAAAAACACCCTTTATATGTCAAATCTGTGTGGTTGTAGTGCTAACCTCAATTATTTTCCTGACCTATAGTTGTTTTAAAACTGCCTAATAATTAACTTAAATATAACAAATTTTTTCTATGATATAAATAAAAAATTTTAAGAAAAGCACAAAAAAAAGACAGTTTTAAATGACAATTTATACCACTAATATTGTATTTCCTTTTCTAAAGATACACATCGTTACCTTCACCTTGTCACGAAAAAGAATATAGAAAATGGAAAAGTGCACTTGCAATTTTATATAAAGAAGAAGCATTAATCATACAAATATAAATCCTTTTAGCAATGAGTTGTAATTTTTTTTTCCTCAAGTAAAATGAAGGAAATATAAAATTTGCTTACGCCATAAGAAAATAAAAATAATAACTTTCAAATATAATACTAAATACTAAATTAACCCTTTTGGCGACGAATGTTTAATATATGTCCCATTTTTACTTTTTACCATTTTAGGTAAACCAGCAGGACGATTTGAACAAAACTTATTGTGACAAACAATAGACAGATGTGGCATTTTAGCGATACAGAGGTCAAATCAATATCAAAAATGTAGTTTTTTGTTTTTGTTTTATGAATATTTTCAGGTTTTTGTTTTTAGTTTTTATAATGTTAAAACTACAGTTTTAAGTTTATAAAAAAATAGGTTTTTTTTGGATTCGGAATAACTTTAAGCCAAATTAGAACCTAAACAAAATATTTACCTATTAAGGAACTGCATCCTATTAATTATTTAGCTTTATTGTGAAACGCGTGGTAGAGAAGAATGAGTGCATTTTCTAAAAATCATAACTACATTGCAAATTTTCAATTTTCGCAATCAGACTGCGCAGTTTCTGGTACTGAACCTTCGTCAGAGACCCTGTTTTTTTGAATAATGTAATATTTGTTATGTTTTTATTTGTTCGATTGCGTCTATATGAAATTTTCTGTGCAATCACTGACCTTGGTATAGATAAACTGATTTCTAATGCCACATGCACTCGCACTACACGGTAGACAGAGCGCTTTAGCCCACTGATCTATCGTCAGGTCGAGTTTTGTTGTGATTAAAACTAGTTTTATTCAATACACGGTGTTTTTTTTTTTTTGTTCTTGCATACATAATTTCAGAAGTACAACTCCAACAACACAACAGTTCTATGTTTAGAAACTTACCTCGTTTTCCCATATGTTGTAAGTGATGCCACACCTATGATATATTCTTTGTATATTCGATAGATGGCGCTTTCGTAGTTAGGGAAGAATTGCCAGAGAGCACAGTTTGATTTTTGTTTGATTTTGAATTTTAACGTCTTTTTCAGACAATTGCAATTAATACTATAATTAATATGCAATTTTATTTAATTTTAATTGTGAAAGGCGTGGTAGAGAAGAATGAGTGTATTTTCTAAATTTTCCCCAATAAGGGGATCATTAAAGAGCCAAAAGTAGCACGAAATTTATTTTTAGTCATAGGCCCAAGTATTCACGATGTTTGATTAAAAACTATTATGCGGTTTAAGTTCGGTCGTCAAAGGGTTTATGGAAAATGAAGCTAAAAACAACAAATTTATGAGAGAAAAAAAATTTAATAATGAAAATTCATAAGAAAATAAATTGAAAAGGAAACTTAAATTACTTATATATTATAAGGAAAATTTAACGTTGCACAAAATATTTTGTACATAATGTATTAAGCATTTAGCACAAAAATGAAATGAACCATGAGTAGTTAATGGATTTAAAATATTTAAAAAATTATATATTTTTTTTTAATATAATTTTATTTCAAAAGAAAATGTAATACATCAACATAAATAGTTGAATTTTGTTAAACAAATTTATAAATTTATTTAGTAAAATAAATTTTGTTAAGCATACAAATCAATCATGTTTAAGTTAAAAAAAAAATCTTTAACAAATCGGTAAACTTGTATTATTATTTGATTTTCATAAAATCTTAAATATTCTCTGGTATGGAAGCTGCGCTATTGTATTTTTGAATATACTTTGAAATACTACTCACTTACTACAAAAATCCAATTTCCCGTTTACTTTCCGTAAAAAAGTTTGTTCAAATTTATTTCAAAATACAAAGAAAAATCACTTCAAGTTGTTTTCATTGAATTCCTTCTAGCATGCTTTTATAGCAAAATAGACCTTTTGTATATATTTTCTTTAAATACAGTTGATATTGCTGTTGTATTCTTTAAGTACTTCGTGGGAGAGTTTTACGTAGTTTATTTGTACCCTACACTTTGCTAGTATTTCAACATCGAAACAAGATTTGGTAGGAGACGAGTTTGGGGAATTTTGCGGAAAATTGTTCCAAAATTCTTAGGAAAACGGGAAAAGTAAAAAAACAAAAAGATTCATATACTACTTTTATTAAAAAAACTGGTTTTTTATTATTAATAATACAAAAATTGTTTTCTCGAAAATTCGATATTTTCATATATTTAGTAATAATATTGTGCTGTCTCAAGTTTAAAATCTAATATGATACTGCCCTATTAGAATTTATTTGTTGCTTTTTAAAAAGTTTAATCATTCATTCATGATAGATAATGCAATTGTTTCATAGGCAACACCATAATCCTCAGTTATCCGTTGCTTGTTTGTTTTTAAAACAATTTTGCTTTCCATATAAGATTTACAAAATCAGCCAGTTTACATACTAAAGCCGACAAAAATTCTCATAGAGTAGATTGATAGAGTAGATGATAAAACTAATAAAATCCCATATCGAATTTGAATCATATTTTCTAACTTTTTTGCAATTTAAGTTAAAAATGTTTTTTAAAGGTTTAAATTAAGTGCATTTTTATTTATTAAAAATATACATATTTTTTTTTAAGAAAAAGTCTTAGAATACCTTAACCCCTGACTACATGGTGTTACATATATATAATAATTTGACTGAATGCAGCGGCTGATATATATAACATAGACATATTTTTTTATTAAATACTATAAAGTCACATCTTTATTGTTATATTTGCCATCTTATATGTCCAAAATAGTGGTAAATTTGGAGATATAGTCTTTTTTGTGGCAAGAAAGTTGAAAAATTAAAAACACGGTGATTAAAAAAAAAATAATTATAATTTAAAGGCAATACTTATTAAAAAGTTAGTATACAAAACAAATAGATATGAAGTAAAAATTATTAGCTTTTTGGTTATTAGTTGATCAGAAATTTTGACTCCTTTTGGTTTTTCGCTATTAAAATCCTAAAAAGTGAAAATATAGCAAAACGCTGAAATAGATGTTCACTTATTTTCCATTTACTATCAAAATATAAAACTTTCAATAAGATCTGGAGTTTCCTGAAGTAAAGCCTTAAGGTGAAAAATCCCTTTAGATTTTTAAGACCTTTCTTAATTTTTTACATTACACTCAGGGAATTTCTGCTGCAAATATTTGTAGTTGTTTGAGTTGTAATGCATTAACTCTATTCTTAAGTGAAAAAAAACAGTAATTTGTTTAAGAAATTTAATTTTTGACTACACTCAGGGAACTTCTGCTTTAAAAATATGTAGTTGTTTGGGTTGTAATACAGTTTGTTTATTTTTAATGTAAATGTAAGTCATTTGTAGAACAAATTAAATTTTTTACCAACCTTGTAGTTCATTTTAAAAAACAAACCACATCAAGTGACTGTTTGATGATTTTACATTCATTTTTCACGGTAATTTTTTGTTTATTTAAAAAATTAAAAAAAAGATAAATGGTTGTTTATTTTTTACTACTATGTGGTTCATTTCTACTAGAATTGTTAGTCATTTTTTGAACATTGAAAAACAAATGACAATGTTAGTTTAATTTAATGAAATGTAAGTCGTCCTTTAGTTAAATGAAATTTCATTTGATTTTGACTACAATTGCCGTCGTCTTTACCTACATAATATCCTAAGTGTACAATTGTAGTTTATTTCAAACACTAAACCACATAAAATTACTGTATTCTGATTTCACATTTATTTTATACAGTCGTTTTTATTATTAAAAAAAAATAAATGCTTGTTTATTTTTTACTACATATGTGGTTCATTTTTACCACAATTGCAGTTCATTTTGTGAACAGTAAAAAACAAATGCCAATATTAGTTGAATTCACTGAAGTGTAAGTAGTCCTTTTTTCAAGTGAAATTTCATTTGTTTTCAACTACTTTTGGTGGGGTTACCTACGTAGCATTATAAGTGCAAGATTTTATTTTAATCAAGATTTTAGTAAAACTGATTATAAAGAGCAACCACTGCGTATGAGTGTTTTTACACGTAAAAATAGACTCTTTTAGGTTGATATACAAATTTTCCTAACACAATTGTATTTTTGTTGATTCTTTTCTTAAATCTCGTGAAGTAAACTCCTTTAAACGAAATCGGTTAAGATGAAACCTCGGTTATTACGAACTTACTTGAAAGTTCTGAAGTTTTGGTTACAACTTCAAAGTAACATCTGTTAATTAAAACTTGCTTAAGATGAACCTTCGGTTAATATGAACTGTTTTTAAAAGTCCTACTAATATTTTGAAACTTCTCTTAATTTTTTTTTTGACTTTAAACATTTAATCCGAACACATCGAAATTTTTTGCCAAATGTATCAAAAACTCTCCATTTGTGAAATCAAGTGAAAGAATTTCACAATTTTATAAATTATTTTAAATGTTACGCAGCGGCAAGAAATTTTTGTGTTTAATATTGTGTGTTGTTTCATATTCCCTGAGGATGTCATTCAAAGAATGACGAAATATTGAAATAATAAAAGATATTTTATAAATAAAAATGTGAGCTCGAGCACATTTATACATTTTTTTTCTATATAGTGGAGCACGGTTATAACGAACTCCTAGGGACCGTACAATTTATGTCGTTATTAGCGAAGTTCGCTATAATTAATTTATAAAATGACAGAATTTTTTTTAAATTCTCCCGATTTTAAAATTTTTTGTTTGTAATATTGAAACAATTCTTCCATTAAATTACGTTTCATACAGTTTTAAATTATTTTTAGCTTAAGTTTTTAAAATTTTCAGCACATTTTCCAAAAAAAAAATTCGATATTCTTAATAGTCTTTTAATATGTTTATGAAAGTTCGAAAAGGACCCAAAAAATTAGTTCGTTATATAAAAAGTTAGCTATAAACGTTGTTCGTTATATATAATACGGTTTATTTTGTATGAAATATGTTAATAAATGCGTTGGGACAAGAAACATCTTTCATTACAACCGGTGTTTGTTATAAGCGAACTGTACGCATAAGGAAAAATAAATTGTTCGTCCATGAACCAGTAAATACTCGTTAAAGTATCCGTGAACTAAAAGATGGTGGGAACCGCTGATTAAATATGAGCCGGTCTTAAGTTACATCCTAAGAATGTAAAAGCCAGATCTATAGCAAAACTTTAAATACTGATTAAGTTAGTAAAAAGTTCTATTAAATTTAGTTAATAAGGAACTACGCACCATATTTAGGTGACAAAAAAGAAACTACATCTACATCATTTATTTATTTAAGCGGCATTTACATTTACCTTCGAAATCCAGTTTAAATAAGATTTCAATCATATGGTAGTGAATAAAATGATACACGAACTAGATTTCGAAATCTAGTTTAAACTATATCTCGTGGTATAGTAAATGTAGCTTTACCATCTTTCAGCTTTTAACGTAAAAAACAAATAAGTGCACTGTGAAATCTAAGTATTTTCTTTCATCATTAATTCCACCGAATGAAACAGATACAAGCTTTACTTTCGAACCTCATGTCTTTCTATTTACTCTATATTTAAAACAAAATTTAAAACATTTAATTTTTAACATTTAAAATTTTTAAAAAATTTGGAAAAGCATACATATATTTTAACGTTATTATCGGATTTCTCTGACTTGATTAGTACGATTATCTTCTTTCACACTTCTGCAGTACAAATTATTAATTTTGAAAAATGTATTAAAAACTAAGTTTTTGGATAGGTAAACCTACAGAAATATATTTTTTTTTTTAATAATGCATGTATATTGTGAAATTTATTTTTGCAAATACAAAAAAATACAATTTTATTTGTACACTATAGATAAGAAATTTAATTTTTGACTACAATTGTATAGTTCATTTGAAAAAACAAACCACATAAAATTACTGTATTATGATTTTAAATTTATTTTATACAGTAATTTTTCTTATTTAAATTTATTTATTTTTTATTACAATTGTGGTTAATTTTTTTAGCAGTAAAACACAAATGGCAACGTTAAATTTACTGAAATATAAATCGTCCTTTCTTCAAGTGAAATTTCATTTGTTTTTAAATACATTTGCAGTGGTCTTTACATACATTGTATTCTAAGTGTAATTAAGATTGTCTAGTAATAACGCGTTATTGTCGTGGTTATTTTGGACAAATAAAATAAAATTACGAAAAATTATTATTATTTGACTCAATGAGTTATTCTAATGCAAAAATTTTATAACTTGCCAATACTTAGCAAAAAATTTTTGTTATCTGTTTTTGTTTAATAGAGAACTGACACAGTCATTATTAGCAAACTTTTCGTTAAACATTATCGCTTATATCCCTGAAGTTCCCATTTAAAGTTTGAAATATTAAATTTTTATATTACCGCGATATTGGAGTCATATTACTAAATTTAGTACAGAAAAAATTTTTTTAATCGGCAAATATATTAAACAAATCATCGAATTTTCAACTGCAAAAATCAATGTTGAAAATATATACACCCAATTGATGGATGGTAGCTTTTAAAAATTTTATACACACCTTTCAGATAATGGTCTTTCAAATTTCATTGCACTTAGTATTTATATTATTCTAGTAAATATGGAGTTAACGTCTGTTTTCTTTTTCCAAAATTCGTTATATTTCGAGTTTAGTTGCAGCTCAAAGTTGGCGGTTTTTAAAAAATGTGTAGGAATACAATGTTTCAATTAGCATAGCTTTTGGACGCGTCTACAAAAAATAAAAGTTATATGTAATTTTTAACATAAAATAATCTTCTTTAAACAGTGTTGCACAAACATTCACTTTTTCACGCAAATGATAACGAAATTCAAAAAAAATGTCATTAGTTCGAAAATATCTTAAAAAACCCATAATTAATTTTATGAAATTTTTTTTTTTGCAATTAAGTCAAAGTATCACTTACAACATATAAAAATTTCAAGATAGGAATCAAAGGAATTCAAAAATAAACGAAATTTTTCCGACTGTATCTTTGATATTGAAAATAAAATTGAGTATATTCACATATATATATTTCAATATTTCATCGATATGCATGTTAAACAGGAAACCACCCACATCTAGTTAAGCAGCGTACTCACATTTTCGTTATCACATCCTAAGTCCTTTCAAATGGATATTTAAATTTTAATTTTAAAACTAATTATTTAAATATTTGTACTCATTAAATTATGCCAATATGGATATCAGATGAAAAATAATAATCTCTGCCATTCCATAAAATTATTTGTTGAAATATTTCAAGAGCAAAGTTTTAATAATGTATTTTCAAAAATTTTATCATTCAATATCCTTGATTGGTTTAGACAAGCCCGTCAAAGATTATATTTAAGGTTTGACTGTACAGTGCGTTTATAAATTATAGCACATTTGCCAATCTGTAAATCAATATTTTACAAAATTTCAACAGTGGATGCTAAAATCATCATCTCTTTGTGGAACTTGTATCAATATATCTTCTTTCTAAAAATTAAATAATATTACTCAAAACTACCATAAATTAGAAAATCATTATTAAAATCATTTTACATTGCAAAACATTGCATATCAAAGCGTTCAAATTGTATAGCACAAAAACAAAAAAGTTTTTTGTTAGAAAGTGTTTTGCAACCGTCAGATAATGACAATCGTAATTAATTTTTATATTAATTACTTTAGAATATTTCTTTAGTTAGTCTCTTTACAGGAAGAAGAAGAAGTAAACATTTTTATTGAAAAATTTTACGGACACAAGGGAAACACCAGACTGCCGCAGTTTCGTCCCCCTCCTGGGACTCGTCAGTGGTTAATTTATGTGTCAATTGAACAAAGTATTTTATATTGATAATTTGCTCTATATGAAAAACTTTTTATTTTTTGGTGTCGTACTGGTATTTGAACTCACTGCCTTAGCATCAAGCTATGCATCGTAATCTCACCTCTTAACGAGTTGAGCCACGGTCGACACAGCGATGACTGTGGCTAAAGTGGAGTTTTGTCACACTACGTACATACAAGTATTGTTTCGATCAGAAGAGACAGAATTAACTAATACCAATGCACAATTTATTTCTCAACTAGAATGCTTTTTCTTCTTAATCCTATCTCTTTTTCACAAGTAATTATCACGTTTTTTGATGCGCTTTATTCACATACAATAGTTGGATACCAAGTGTAGGTTAGAGATTGAGTCGCCGTTAAGCAATTTTCTTCAAATTTCATGTTAGAAAGTGTTTTGCAACCGTTTTGTTTAACAAAAATAAACAATTAATTCCTTTATTTATTTTACAAAAATAACAAAAATAATAAAAAATGACAATATCTCAACAATTTGTAATACCACCTTTTGCTTTAATGCAATCAAATATTCTATTTTTAATAGAACTTATTAATCCTATCAGAAGAGCTTGATCCAGTCCTTCCCATTCTCTGAAAATTTAATTTTTTAGCTCATTCGCATTTATGTATTGACGATTGTCAGCATAAACTCTCCTGGCGAGAATTCCCTATATGTTTTCGATAGTGTTCATATCTGGAGAGCAAGCGGGCCATTCCAAAACATCGACATCATTACAGCTTAAAAATTCATTTGTGAAATTGCTGGCATGGCAGGCTGCATTGTCTTGCTGGAAAATATATTTTTTATCTGTATTTGCATGTAAAAATGGCAACAAACTGCATTTTAGTAATTCGCAGTATTTTTCGCTGTTAATTTTAGTTTTGACGATTTGAAACTCCAAACAACATTCTTCAGTAAATGCACACCAAATTTTAACTGAACCGCCACCAAAGTTTCTACTAGAGAAACATTGGGGTTCTTTTCAAGATTCCCGTCAGGGCCATCCAAATTAATTTTTTTTTCATCTGAAAAAATTATCTTTTATGATTTGGGGTGCATTTACTGAAGAATGTTGTTTGGAGTTGCAAATCGTCCCAACTAAAATGAACAGCTAAAAATACTGCGATACAAGTTCCACAAAGAGATGATGATTATAGCATCCACTGTTGAAATTTTATAAAGCATTGATTTACAGATTGGCAAATGTGCTATCATTTATGAACGCACTGTACTGTAACACATACTCACATACTCAAATTTCAGCATTCTAGCATTATTAGTTTAGCAATAACATACAAATTTTATATTTAATATTGAAGATAAGAACGATTTCGTTTATTTTTGAATCCCTCTGATTCGCAGCTTTAAAGCTTTGTATATGTTGTAAGTGAGTTAATTGCAAAATAAATTTCATAACAATGAATTATAAGTTTTTTGAGATATTCGCGAATTAAGGACATTTTTTAATTTCGTTATATTTTACGCGAAAAAATTAATTTGTATGCAACACTTTTTAAAGAAGACGATTTGATCTTTAAAATAACACCAAGTTTTAAATTTTCTATAATAGCGTTCAAAAGTTATGATTATTCAAACATTGTATGTTTCTTACATATGTGTAGAAAAACTCCAACATTGAGCAGCCATTAAATGCGAACTATAACAAATTTGCAAAAAGAGAATGTTTATTCAAAGTTTTACTAAAATCAGAAGGAGTCGAGTTAAAAATATCGTTTTTTTTTTTGTGTTTATTATTTTTAGAATGTCCCATATACAAAAAGTTTTAAAGTAAATTTATAAGTAAGTAGAATATTTAAATTTTTTCTTCACTGGATTTGATTGAGAACAAAGACAGACTGAGATTAATTTTGACTTGAAATTGGAATAAATCTATTTAAAAATATCCCATACAGGCGCTGATCCAGGCGCTGATCCAAAGTTGTTGAGGAGGGAATTTAGTATATTTTTGATTAATTTTCTAATCTCATTTATGTTTTTGTATTGAAAAATTTTATTTTGGGGGGATGAAATATTTCCCCCTTCCCCGGGATCCACGCCAAATTCCATATCACCAAATAATCTCTTTTGATGAAAATTATATTAAGCACTCACAAAAAATGCATTTTTATTTAAATTGTGCGCCCCGGTAGGCTAGTTGGTAGCGTGCTGGCTTATCAGTGCGGGGGTCGTGGGTTCGATTCCCACCAGAGGCACTGGTCTGTTTTCGCTACAACGCGCCGAAGGCCATATTAGCTAGTGCTCGGTTTGGGTAATATTATATAATTTGTAAGTATATGATTATTAATTAATAAAAAAATTGATACATATTTTTCTGAAATTGACTTTTTTTTTGCAATTATACGAGCATAATCGTTTAAGTTCTACAGAATAAATAATGTACACATTACAGATATTCTGTATGTCCAATATTTGCAGCGGTAAGGCATGACCCCAGCGGATTTAACAATTTATTACAAAACATATATCCATTGAAGTTTACCACATTCAACATTCATTTATAAAAAATTTTAATTAAAAATATACATAGTTCTTAATAAATTGCAGTGCTTTGAACAAAAAAGTGCCCACTCTACTCCACCTCTTATTAATGGCTCAAGTTCATAAATTTATACGGAGTTTTAAGATCTAAACATTAACCACTAATCTATAGACAAATTCCCACAAAGTTCATCATGGAAAGGTTTTTTTTTTATTAAAAAGAACATTAAATTGTTAATCTATGATGACCCAATTATTAATTAAAGGTTTCCTAAAAATTTAATAGTTACCTATAGTTTCGTCTATGATCGCAACTTTTTACAGTTTTACACTATTTGTGTTTTGTCCTATAGTGTATACTAAAGGGTAGCATGAATGTTTTGAAAAATATTCCTTTGCGTGCAGTGATGCCTGTATTGAGGATTTTTATACTTAAAATAGTAAAACAAAACAGACGTATTCACTTGGAAAAGTTTTTACTTTTTTCATGGGATACTTTAGTTTTGTCCATACTTTTATAGTTTTCAATATTTAATATTATTAGAGTAAAACAAATTGTTGTTGTATACAAAAATGTCTTGCGAATGTCTTGTAAGACATTCGTGCGACCCTTTAGTGTATACAGTTATATTGGTTTCTGTTGGTTGTATTTTCAGAAAAGGAAACTGTTTTTCCTTTATTGCTTTTTGCATTAATTTTTTTTTTTTTATCATTGAACAGGACGTCTTTTTTTGAAAAGATTTGTCGTTAAGTTAGTTTCTTTTATGTTTCTGCATTAAAATTAATATCGGTGCATGAATGGAACAATTGTGGTAAAAATTTTCTTTTTGATTCAAACAAGATGTTTTTAAAAAAGAAAATTTATTTTTATGTAGGTATAGTTTTTTTTTCTTTTTAAAACACTATTAAGTTTAAAATAAAACATTTGTATTATACTTAAACACAATATTTTCACAAGTTTGTATTAGGCTCAAAGAAGTATAAAGAAATTTTAAAGAAAAATCAAAGAAAAATCATTTTTGCAGCTTAATTTAAATTTAAATACATACTAGATATGCACATTTAACATTTGGTGCATCAAAATCTATAATATTTGCGTACTAAAAATAAAACCTACATAATGCAGTTGCATATATCTGATGTCGCGAGACATCTCTGTATATCGACATGCTTTATGCTTGTATGAACAATTGGGTGTTTTGTTTAAATGGCCCAAAGCTTTTAGCGTTAAATTGAAAATTTTCAAATTTTCTTAAGGGACGTAAACGAGAGATACATTTACAATGTGTTATAGCAAATGTCAGAAACTATAAATTTAAAGACAATATATGCTATCAAATATTTAAGAAATTTAAATTGAAATCAGTTTTTTTTTTTTTAATTACTTAACCTTAAAAAATCTAGAGTATGTTTTCTAAAAACATACAATTTAAACTCAAGTGAACTCGTAGTTAAATTGCATAAAAATAACATGTTAAATAAAAAAATGTAGTGCAATCATAAGTCTTTTTATAGAGTGTGACAATTTTTCAACACCTACTAACCAAAACGGTATGGCCTGCAGCCATTACCACACTATAAGAGTACATTGCAGCAGTAGTTGTGAAAGCCATCATAAAATTGCTGTAGTACAATATAACAAAGATTTAAAAAAAAAGAGTGTAACTACCCAGCAAAAGCTCGGTAATAGGTTGGTATTACGGAACATGTTACCTGGTAATAAATTAAACTCCTTACCACTGCATTACTTAGCGACTTAAGGTACTACTGGCTGCCCATTAGTAATCATAAATAAACATGTTTAAATGTGTTTATAGTTCGTTTCTATACAAAATTAAATATAATTAAATTTTTGCTACAAATTTTGACAGGTTTGAAATAATAGTTGATTTAAAAATTAAAGGTTTAAAGATACAAATATTTGACAACTCTTTACTTGTAAGTGAGGAGTAACTTGTTACCGAAGTAAGTACTTCCCTCGTTGAACATGTCTTGCTAAAATAATAGGGTGTGTAATAGAAAAGTAACACGTTACCTAACTATTACAAAAAGTTTATGTTGCCACCCAAAACTTATAAAAAATTTCATGTTCCGAATTAAAAAAAATTCCCAATACACATGGAATACAACTCTCATATATGGGCAGGGGCTCCACTGTCTATTCTCAAGCTTCTGGACCGTGTTCAGGGAAGGGCGGTGAAGCTTAATTGTGCAATGAAAATGAAAATTATTCAAGTTTGAGGACATACCCTATATTTCTTTGTTAGGATATTGTCCTAACAAATAATCTATAGCTTTTGTTTTCAAATTTATTTATTGACCACCTTCAAATTAAGGTCGAAAAAACATAATTTTTATTTTTAATACAAATTATATCAAACTTGTAAAAAATACAAAGTACGGTCTTGTTTACTCCCCCTTTTCATCTTGTTTTTAAACAAAACATAACAAGTGTGAAAATAAAAAGGAGATTGTGTATCTACCAAAGGTAGAGCTTGCACGTAACAAACAATTTTTTAATTTATTTTCAGTCAATGGTGATAATCTTTAACTTCGAGCTCATTAGTATATTAGTTCTCATTTAGTGGGAAACTAGGTTATATGAATGTTTGCTGTTTTGCATGGGATTGTCACTTCTTTCACAACGTGTTCCGATAATGGGAACCAAGAAAATTCCCGAAATAGATCTATCAACACATTCCTGAAGGAATAATAAATTTGAAAACAAAAGCTATAGATTATTTGTTAGGACAATATCCTAATAAAGAAATTATATTTTTAATATTTACAATTTGTATGTTCAAACATTTTTTTTTTGCGTGACTTTGTTTGATGTACAGTATATAAAAGAAAACGTTTATTTACTGTAATCAAAAGCAGTTGCATTTTTTTGTAAGTCTTGTAACGGTAGTATTTACCTTTTCTTTTTCTCTACTTCGTCTACATAAACCGCGACATCTAAATCACAATTTGGCAGCAACAAAAATTAGTTAAACATGAGTTCAAAATTTATTTTTTAGTAAAAGCATTTAAATAAAATTCTACCTGAAAACGCAAATTCAGCAAAAAAAAAATGCTGTTAGTTAAATATTTTAAATAGACATTTAACAAAACTTTCAACAAACTTTTTTTTTTGAGTGTACATAAATACTGGAGGTAATATGTGTTTTGTAAAGTCTTTCCAGAATGTACATGCCTTGTTAAAGTAATAGGCTTTGTAATAGAAAAGTAACTAGTTACCGATCTTCATTTCTTATTCCCAAACCTAATGCCAGGAAATAGAAAGTTTTGCTGGGTATTACATTATTGCTCTTGAGAATAACACATTCACACTTACATTTAGCCATATAAACATTTATATCTGTCGTTGAAATAAAAAGTTGTTTTTAGGTGAATGAAAAGAAATAAGTGTGTCTACAGTTTAATATCTCTCTAACTTAAATGTTTACCCCTAAGCAACATTAACAAAAATGAAAATAAAAAACTATAAAAAACATATGTTACCTGTATTTCTTAAAAAAGAAACGACTTGGCACATCTTGTAAAGCTTGTGGGCCATTTATATAAGTAATAATAGGCTGGATGGTTTTAAGGTTTTTGGTTTAATTTTAATGTTTAGAAAACAGTTTTTGCGAACTTTAAAACAAAAATTTATCTTTAGCTCGTGTTTTTAAGTAAAAATGTTTGGGAAAACTATATGATATATTTACTTGGCACGAGTTTTGAGTAAAATTTGGCAATTATTTTCCAAGTTGATTATTTCCTTCATTTAAAACAATTGTTTACTAATTTGAAGATGCCTGATTAAGGGCTAAATAAAAAATAAAAAATTTCAGCTTTAAATGAAACTTGAATATGTTGTTGAGGACAAAAAAATATTAGACGTTTTTTTTTTTTTTTTTTTTTTTTTTGGTGCGGAATTGCACGTTTGGGTATTAAAAAAAGAGTGCAAAAAGCTTTTTTTTAAAGAAAACATCTTTAAAAGTAATCGAAAAAACAAAAATTTGCATACCCATATTGCCTATACTGTGGGCCCAAGTTGACACTTATTTTAAATATTTAAAAAATGGGTTATAAAAGCCGAACGATTACGACAATTTAAAAAAAGTCCAGAACCCATTCGATATAATTAAATATCCATTTTATATGTTAATTTGAACTCAAAGGTACAACAACTGTCTTTACAAATGTGGTATTCCAAAAAATGTTTTTTTTTAAATAACAAAATTGTGCTGACATGCCAGGACATGACTAACTATCATTAATTTGACAACCAGTTTTACTATAGTTTAATAATATATAAGAAATTTATTTAAAAAAACGTAAAATTCGGTAATTTTTTACCCCGCTTTTTAACCCCTAAACTTGAGATTGCGTACTTAAAAAACTACTTCTCTAATATTTTTGTATCCTTTCTAACATATCCAAGTTCCACTGAAATCTGCGGATTCACCACTGTGTATTTTCTTTGTTAGTACATGAACCGATTTTAAAGAATTTATATTTTTCAGGTCTACTGACATTAGGAAATGTTTTGTTCAAAAATTAGAATATGTACATTAGGGTGTCCCGTTAGAAAAAACCTTTAAGTAATACCACAAAAACGGTTAGTATTAAAGAGCTAAATACGGAAAAAAAAATTTTTTTTGGAGGGTACTTTTAAGTACCGACACGCGATTTAAGATTTCAAAAATTAAAAGTTTTGCTCAAAAAAAGTTGTGTTACTTTTTGCTGAAAATATGGTCAAAAGTCTCGTTATGTAGAGCTGATTATGGGAAAAATATTTATAATTTTTTTGAATACTTTTGGTCCACCACAGAAAAAAGAATTGAAATTTTTTTAAAGCATTTTTTAATCCGCTATTCGCGAAATAATTAAAAAAATTAGCATTTTAAAGAAATATTGCTTCCAATTTTCGCACTGCAAAAGCTTGTTTAGGGAAAAAGTATTTCAAAAAAATCGTAAAGCTATTTGGCCCATACATTTTTTTAGGTTGAGATAATCAGTAAAAATAAATTTATCAAGTTTATTAATGTAGTCTTGCAACTGACCAGCAAAAACAATTTTTAAAAAATACTTTTTCCTTAATAAACTTTGAATTGCAAAAATTGTGAGCCGAATTTTGTCAAAAAATTCATTTACCTTTTATTTCGCGATTTGCGGATTAAAAAATTATGCAAAAAAAATAATTATCTTTCTTAACGATTTGAAAAAAAAAATTATATAATTAGTATGTACTTGCTCAAAATTAAAGAATGCTGTGGTGGTCCAAAAGTATTTTAAAAAAAATTATGAATATTATTCAAATAATAAGATCTACATACGAAAATTTTGAACCCTTTTTCGACAAAAAAAATTAGAAACTTTTTTTAGCAAACCGTACAATCAGGGAACTTCTGCTGTAAATATTGGTAGTTGTTTGAGTTGTAATACAGTATCTTTATTTTTAAGGAAAACCACAATTGTAGTTAAAAAGCAAACCACATCAAATTACTGTATTGTGATTTTACATTAATTTTGTACAGTAGTTTTTTTTTTATTGAAAAAAAATGAAACAAACAAATGTTTGTTTATATTTTACTACATATGTGGTTAGTTTTTAGTGTAATTATGGTTCATTTTTTGAACAGTAAATAACAAATAACATTGTTTACAGTTATATTAGTTTTTTGTTTTTATACACATCGAGATTATTTTTATGTTATTTTCAATTTATAACCAGCTTTCAACCTCCGTATATTTACAAAAATAAAGCAAATCAAACATATTAGCTAGGTTGATACTAGTATTTCGATCTGGCTAAAATCTCATCAGAACCCGAAGTTTTAGAAAAGTTAGAGCCTCCATAATAGGCAGAACTTTAACAAAAAACCTATTAATAATCAATTTTGCTCCATTCTTGTCTTCTTAGTAATCAAGCACGTGGTTAGGTCTTTTCCTAACAAGCATCATGACGTTACTAAACTTTGAAGACCAAAAATGTTCTATTTATATAAAAATTTTTAGTTTGTACTCTGGCTCAAGTAATATTTTTTACAGTTATATTAGTTTTTTGTTTTTATACACATCGAGATTATTTTTATGTTATTTTCAATTTATAACGAGCTTTCAACCTCCGTATAATTACAAAACTAAAGAGAATCAAACATATTAGCTAGGTTGATACTAGTATTTCGATCTGGCTAAAGATCTCATCAGAACCCGAAGTTTTAGAAAAGTTAGAGCATCCATAATAGGCAGAACTTTATCAAAAAACCTATTAATAATCAATTTTGCTTCATTCTTGTCTTCTTAGTAATCAAGCACGTGGTTAGGTCTTTTCCTAACAAGCATCATGACGTTACTAAACTTTGAAGACCAAAAATGTTCTATTTATATAAAAAGTTTTTAGTTTGTACTCTGGCTCAAGTAATATTTTTTACAGTTATATTAGTTTTTTGTTTTTATACACATCGAGATTATTTTTATGTTATTTTCAATTTATAACGAGCTTTCAACCTCCGTATATTTACAAAAATAAAGCAAATCAAACATATTGGCTAGTTTAATTTACTGAAATGTAAGTCGACCTCTTTTCAAGTGAAATTTCATTTGTTTTCAACTACATTAACAGTTTTCTTTACCTACATAGTATTGTAAGTGTACCATTTTTGAAATCTTAAATTGCGTGTATGGACCTTAAAGTATCCTCCATAAAAAATTTGAATTCTTTTTTCCATATTCAGCTACCTAATGCTCATCGTTTGAGTGCTATTACTCAAGCCAATTTGCAAAACCGCCCTTTGTCGGGACACCCTAATGTACAGACATACATTCCATGTGTATTTTATGTACTTTTGTGATGCTTTTACCAATAATTCATTTGTAATACTTAAAGACACAAAAAATCTTCCTGTTAATTAAATGGCAAAAAAGGCTGTTGAAATTTATTGTACTCATTAATGAGAATTAGTAGTATCAAATAGTACAAAGCCTAAACATCAAAGAATTCACAACGGCTTTCTGGAGATTATCGTAGTTTAGTAGTTTTGCTTTTCTTATATATTTAAATGACAAATTCTAATATTTAAAAAAATCATGGAAATACATTGTCGAAATACTTAAAACCGTCATGCAATGATTAAAAACAAAACTAATTTTTATATACAAACAATTTAAAAAAATAATTTCAAAAGGATTGACATATCCTACTTTGTTTTCATACGCAGTCTCAAAATTAAATTTTTTAATTAGTAAATCGATATAAGAAAAGTTGCAACTTTGATGTGTCATTAAATTTAAACCAGCAAACTCACAATAAAAATATCTGTATAATTTCTTATATTTGGAATATATATTTGCGTTTGGCGTTAAAATATTAAAAACATTCAAAATGAATCTTGTTTGCGTCACATCTTACCTTTGTGAAAAGATGGGGGGCAGTTTAGCCGAGTTGAGTTTCTTTGGAAATCATAAAAAAAAAATGAAAATTATAATGATAACTGATGTTTTAAATATTAAAATTAAAGCTTAGATATGTAAGTTTTTAGGTAAACGAGAGTATTTCCAAAATAATATTTTGTTTAGTAATGGCAGCCCTTTTAAACAAGTTGGCGACTTTTCTCCCGTCTCCTTACTACCAACTTGAAAAATGTCTTATGTTTATTATAATGTCTTATGTTTATTTTTCAATTTTTATACACAAATAACTTTGTTTAAAAAATCGTAATAGCTAATTTGGAAAAACTATATTTGTTTCGGCTAAAAGTTTCAATATGAACCCTCTGAAATCCTACAATTTTAAGAGATCAACAATTATTGGTATATTAAGGTCAACAAAAAGCAATGAGGCTCTAGTAGGGATACTAAGGAGCCAATCTGTTGTGGCAAAATACGTAAATAAAAATTAATTACTTCATCAAAAATGTACGATATTTTTAAGAGGAATAAAAAAAATAATTTCAAATCGTAAAAAATATTTTTCTTGAATTGATATACAATACAGTCCGCAAAATAACCAAAGCATAACAAATTAAATTTTGTTGTTTTCCTTCCTCGATATTATTAAAAAAATTTCTAATATTTTACAACTAATCAGTAATGATGTAAGATCAAATGGTCACATAAATATATTTGTTATGATTAATGGTAAAACTGTTATCCGTGGATTTAAAAAAAAAAAAAAAACCTTCTCTGTAAAACGAAAAAACCAAGTCATACAGGTCAAGGAACTTTGCTTTATGTGTCAAACAAACAAAAAAAGGAACCAAAATATAGTCTTTTGGAATCATTCTCCTTAATATAAACTGGTTCGCATACTTTTTTTTTAATTTATAAAGAGCTTTCAACCTGCGTATATTTACAAAAATAAAGCAAATCAAATATATTAGCTAGGTTGATACTAGTATTTCGATCTGGCAGAAGATCTCATCAGAAGATAAAGTTTTAGAATAGGCAGAGCTTTAACAAAAACACACATTTAAGAAAATCATTAGCGCAAAGTTAAATATAAATGCAAAAATGCACTCTGCATACTTTTTGAGTCCTAAAGAAAAAATAAATATTTTAGCATTCAGTAAATGCAGTTTGACATTCAAAGAAACAAAACAAAATTTACAGAAACCAATCCTAAAGGATATAGATAGGACGATAAATTTCAAAGAGTTGAAAATGAAACTGTGAGAAAAGTAATTCAAATAAGAAATTTATCCAAAATGAAAAGTCTTCACAATGTTTACAACGATTCCAATACCATTAAAGCATTGCATTTAGACCACTAAAAAGTCATCTAAACATATCATCTCAACATTCATTATAACCAAGATTGGCCTTATCCATTTTTTTTTTTTATTTAAACTTCGTCAAAATTATAATTTTTTGGAGTATCAAAAGTTGCATGGGCAAAAAACCGAAAATTGATGGAATCGCAAAAACCTATAATCACTACTTTAAAATTTTCTTTTTCTGTATATGCTGAAATTAAATGCAAGAATTGGCGAATAATTTATGAGATAAAATTAAAAATTAAGAGGCAGGGGTACATATCTTTTGTCAGAGATAGTCACAGTTCCAGTTGTGAATATAAATTGTAAATTAATAAGGATATTTTAACTGGATAACATCGAGAGCCTCACTGAGATTTAAAAACAAAAATATTATTTTTAAATAGAAAATATTTGGTTTTAAAATAGAAACAGTAACATTTCAGTACCAAAAAATATTGAAAAATATAGTAGACATACGTTATTAAAAACTTTATGAAAGTCATATGCAGTTTGAATACGAGAAATTCTCAAGAAGAAAAATGTATTGGATTAGGAAAGAAAAAGCTATGACCGCGAATTTTGTTCACAATGGCGGTAAATAGAATATTCAGTTATTGAGAAAGGAAGTTTAACATAACATAAATTACCCGCTTTTAAAAGATATTTGGTAATTTCGTTCTACAAAGAAATAAATCAACGAAAAACAATTATTCCACTCATCATGCAAAATGTCTACATGACATTTCGATCATATGTCAATACAGTGTGCAAATTTATAAATATTCCTACAAGGAAATAAGGATTTTTGGTTTGTATGCTTTAGTTATGTATCGCACTGTATAAATATAAAAGTGACATTTGTACCTTAAACGCCTGAGAATGGACAACATGAAATTTCTAAACTATGAAAAAAGTGCATTGTAAGCCCGTATCTTAAATTTTTATTTATATTAAGAACAAATGTTCGTATTTAAGTCCCACTTAGCTAACGTATGCTGCACTCTGATAACATTTATTTCATTTGGTATTGATTTTCTTCAAGTTTTTCGTACATTTTCGAAAATGGTGTGCCGTTTGTTGCCACATAAATTATATGTCGTAAAATATACACTTTTTCTTTGGTTATCGTATACTTTTTCCAAAACTATCTTCAGTGAAAACACAACAATGGATACACTAAAAAATTCTCAAGACTACGCAATAAATACATTAGAATACAAAGAATGTTTTTTTTCACCAAAAAAACAGCTTTTTTAAAGCACAGTATCAAGATTTGTTACTTTATACAAACTATACAAAAACATTACACATACATCCAAAAAAAAACTACAATCGCAATACAAGCGCACATGAATAATACGATACACGTACTTACACATTACTATCATTGTATGAATATGTAGGTGTATAAGTTAAAACATGTTTTATGCAATAACATATACTCACTCACCGGTGTCCTCAAGAGTCGGTGGAGATAGGACTGAAATGTGGAAAAGAACTGGTTGAATATGATTGCATTTTAGGGTTATATCTGTTTTGTTGCGAAAAATTTTCAGGCCACCACCTTATGGATAATAGTTTACTGATAATAAATATCGCTTTCTTAAGTCAATTCAGAACAATATCCTTCCGCAACGAAAGCCATTTCTAAACACCTTTTTTATTTATATAATTATTTTTAATTTTATAATGTATGTACGTGTGTATGAAGAAAGCGGGGAAATACTTTTAAAGAATAAGACTAGAAGTACATAACTAAAAACTATGTAATTTTAAGTCAAATGTAACGTTTTAAAAACTGTTAATCAAAACTTCTTTGCGTTTGGTGCGGGAACTTTATCAACGAACGCGAAAAAGTAAGGTAATACCTAGAACTCGTAAATTGAAACTTTTCAATAAATGAATGCAGTTTTCATAAAATGTTCGCTGTGAAGTTGATAAAAACACTTTATATTGGCAATAAAATAATTATAAAAACAACTTCAAACAAAAATAACTAGTGCTGATGCCATACTATCACAGGAAAAAATTACACATTCCAAAAAGAAGGTGATGCCCACACTTGCTTGCATATCTCATTGCCAAATTTAGTAACTGCAATACCAAACTCATTCCAACGATAGAGTCAAAAAAGCAAGTAGTATTGTAATCAATTCTTTAAATTTAAACCAGAAAGCATGAACTAAATAACAAAGTAATTATTTACTTAAAAGAAAATAACAATGTTATTAACTCTTATGTATAACTTTTTGTACTCAAGAAGTAATCTTATACTTTTTCTTAATAAAAGGACGTTATTGGAAAAAGGAAGTTATACAATTTTAAAGAATTTATCTCATATATTTTTTCAAACAAATTTTTATTTGCAGGAAAATAATACTAAAAACAGAAATTGCATGTTGCCTAAATTTTGTTAAACTGTGGTTAGGTATAAATTAGGGAAGCGCAAGTGAGCAGAAAATTGTGAGTGGAAGTTGAAATTACTGACGTTATCTTGAGGGAGTGTAAAAAAAATTTCCAGGCTGATTGTACGTGAGTCATATTTTTGTTTTTCAATTTTGAATTGTTCTTTTTTTTGAAAAATTTATATTTTCGTGGTTTATAGCTCCAAAATTATGACAAACCCATGTTATCATAACAATTAGATGTTTCACTTTTTAGGATTTTATTTCCGTATGAGTTTAGATCGTTATATTTGAGTGACCTACACTGATAGAAAAACCGTCATAACCCTAATGTATTTTGACATCAGTTCTATGACAAGTGTCTTCGTTTTAGACCCCATGACACTTGTAATCACGGTGATGTCAGCCTTAACATCACCTAACCAAATTGTCATCAGGGTCGAAAACTTAAATTGTGTCATCAATGGGATGACACATCGGCATCACATAAATGACGAATCGGAGTCAATTTAATAAAAAAATGCCATCATTGCGATGGCTCAGTTACATCGAAGAAGGGACTTATTGTGCTCAATTTAATGACAAACTGTCATCAATGCAATGATACATTGACATTAAAGAAATGACTAATTGGCATCAATTTAATGAGAAAAATTCAATAATTTAATGACGCACTAACATCAGGGGAATGATTAATTGGCATCTATTTATTGACAACATGTTATCAATACAAAGACAAAATAACATCTTATAAATAAAACTTAAATAACTCTTGCCATCTGCCTCACTTTGGACTTCTTTTCGCGTTTGGAAAAGTATGTAGTGTAGGCACCACAATATCTTTAAATAAGTATTTTTGGAATCTAGAAAGTAAATATATAATAAGTTAGATGTTGTGTTTTTATTGACTTTTTTCGATTAAAACATTACCATTATCAAGATCGTCTACATCGATCGATGCTTAAAAATGCTAATAAAGTTTTCTTTCCTAGCCAGTGTGTTATAATTTGTCTCAAACATTTTGTTGAAATCGATTTCAATCTGAGAAAAAAAGAAAAACAATAGGTACGTTAAGGGTAAATAACTTAAAATTTTATTGTTTCATATTTTTCCTTGATGAAGTCACTTACCGGGTGCTTATTACGCACGTGTGTCTTAAATTTCGATGAGTTTTTATAGACTGTATTACATCATTTATAGTTGTCCATAGTCATAAGAAAATGATGGGACTTTAAATGTTCAAAATAAAGCTCATTGGTTATAAAAAACTTTTCACAAATAAAACACTTTATTATTTTCTTACAAATTTCACTCGACCGCAAAAAATACAACTGAACTACTCAATGACTGACCTAGAACAAACAACACATTTATTTTTCATATGTATGTTAGACAATTTTTTTTTTTATTTCTTTGTTGTCAGGAGTACTTAACTTTGTTTGTTGTTGTTTATTTGACTCTTAACTCTCTTCGCTCTCATTTATTTTGATGCTAATGCAGCATATGATGTCAAAGTGTCATCAATTAGCAGACGTTTACAAGTATTTATGATTAAATGTCATCATATTGACGACAATTAATCATCACTTTTTTTGTAACTGTAATGATGACATATGAATGTTATATATTGTATAAAGTGCTTCTTGCTTTGACAACGAATGTACATCAATGTGATGTATCTTATGCAAGTTTTAGAAATGCGGCTAAAAACAAAAAATAAGGAATAAAACATTAATATTTTTACTAAAACACACTTTACAAACATTTTAACGTTATTTAGTTTTGTTCTTTATTCATACTTTTCCTGTTATTAATGCACAAAATGTGGCATCGAATTGATGTCACTGTAGTCATAGCACGGATGACGCGTAAAATATGACAAAATTATATGATAACGTTCGTCATTAAATTGATGTCACTTATTGCATCATTGATGTCATTTGTAATAACATTGATGTCACAATTCTGATGTTAGGGCATCATCAATATGAAGATGCATTTTTCTATCAGTGTAGGAGAATCACGTGTGAGTAAAAGTTGAATTAACTTATGGAACTACTTCTTTTTTTTAAAATGTAAGTACTTCTTATTTTTTCTAGGGAACTATTTATTTATATTTTTGTGTAAGTACTTCGTAGTTTTACAATGGAACTATTTCTTTATTAAAAAATGTATGTAGTTCTTAAAAATAAAAAAAATAATCAATTCTAAAGAATCAATTATTTTAGTCTCACGCCCTGTTAAAAGAATCGAGTAGATAATCTAGTAAGGAATGCATTCTGCCCAAAATGCTTGATTACAAACCCGCTTACCTTTTTGGAAATTTTTTGCTGGGATAATATCCCGTGAAATAAAATTATTCGTTAGCATATCTTTTTCAATTTGGTTCCATACTAAATTGTATAAAATTTAATACGAAAAATGGATTAATCAGATTGTATCTGATCGAATTTAACTGCATAAAATTTTATAAACATGTATCGGAGTTTTGGTCTAATATAATTGTATTAAGTTACAAAGTAGAAGTTTTAATTATATCGAAATATAAAACGCATCATTTTGTGTAAAATTTAAAAATTAAAAATCAAAATTATTTTTTAAATTAGGAATTCATGTTTTCATTTCTTTGTTCGGAGGAAGTGTCCAAAGATCTCCACATTAATTGTCCACGGTGTAGAGATATTTAAAGAAGATCCTGTCTATGCCAACTCGTCTGCCCGCTCATTACCACACAAGTCCCTGTAACAGAGGACTTGTCCTAAAGTAATTTGGGATAGACAACTTAGCCTGGACAGTTCTACTCTGCACTGACTAATGAGGGTGGAACATGTAATGTATGAGCCAAGGGCTATAAGAGCCTCCTGGCTATCGATGAAAATACTCACGGTTCCCAGAACCTCGAGCTCACACAAGAATTTGCAGGCCTCCCTGAAAGACAGAATCTCCGCCAGAAAGACACTGCCATTATGAGGTTGCCTGAAAGAGCACGCATGTCGCACTCAAAAGAGAAGGCCCCCCTGATGTCAAAGCTCGCCGTTGGATCTCCCTTTCCCATTCCCGCCTAGAAAGGAAACTATCCCTAAAGGGTCTATACAAGTCAATCTTAGGAGTAGTGTAGTCCGTCTCCAATCCTATCCATACGTTCTACTTACCATGTCCAAAGAACCTGTTACAGCTAGTATCGCCGCACTAAAAGTAGAATCCTCCAACCCAATTAAATTAATGGGGACAATATGAAGCATAGTCTTGAGAGCCTCTGGGGGCAAGTCCGTATCGCCCTAGTAATTCCAGTACACGCAGAACGCTGCACCCTATAGAGCCAATCTGTAACTACTCTCCTGGTACTAGCCGTCCACCATCCTTGATCTGCTTATGTCGGTCATCGTCCTACAAGAGTAGAACGCAACCGTTGCCTTCATACCCTGTGCTCGGTGTTAAGTTTTCAGGATAGTTTTGGCTCCACGATGATGTCAAGATATTTAGCATTTCCAGCCCTGGAGTCGCAGTAGTCTTAAGCTCGTGATGGCCCAGTAGTGAATAGTATAGTAGTTCCGTTTTTCTCGAGTTCACTCCCATACCACATCGAGTATCCCAGTTACTGAGAGTTTCCACAGCGTTGGTCATGATATCACTAAACACATCCAGTATCATACCTGATGCTAATATCTCCACATCCTCCGCATAAGTAACCATCATGACACTCTGATTGTCCAGAGTGACAAGAACTGAGTTAGTATCAAGGAGCCATAATAGAATGTAGATCACACCACCCTGGCGTTTGCCACTTTTGACCTCTTTGATTTACCGCTATTGCCCAGTCAAGCCCTATACGGGTAAGCCTTGTAATTTTTATATTTGCAAAAAACTCAAAAAGTTATAACCCTATTAATTAGACTTGTAGCTTTCAAAACTGTTGCTGGTTTCGTTTTCGAGAAATCTCAAAAAAGACTGACAAAAAAATTATGTCCATTTTAATATACTTTTATGGTCTTTGGAAATATTACGTACGAAAATCCAGTTTTCGAACTATTTTTTTACTTATTGGAACAGATTTATATGGGACAAGATGTCTAAAAAAATTCGGTGGCTACCATGGTCGTTTAGTAAATGTTTTTTTTGTTCCCTTCTGTTTGCGCAATTTTTGAGATTTGTCGAACAAGAGATCAGCTTACAACATATTTACTCATTGCTAGTTAATTTCCACAATTCAATCACACCTACCGGCCTTTGAGGACACCTGTGTACTACAACAATACAGGAACAATGAATAGCTGACAACTACGACTGACTATATCGTTGTCATTGTTGTATGTATCTGTATCTGAGAGAGAAAAAAACTAGTAATAGTTTCAGTAGTATGTACTTGGTTTTTTGTAATTTCTTTATTTTGTTATTTTTTTTTGCTAAGAGTGTAATTCATACCACTTGTATATTCTACGTGTTCATTGTATGAAAAAAAGTTATAAATTGAAAAATACACAACAGAAAAACTATAATAAAACAAAAAAATACTACTATATTTTAAAAACTTAAATCTGAGTACATGGTAAACAATTGTTATGTTGCACAACAACTAATTCATATATGTTTGTATATATATATATGTTTACAATATACTACATACTATTATATTCTGTTAGTTGTTTTAAATTTGGTTGTCATACGTGACGTATAAGTGATATTATTTAATATTTAAGTTGTAAAATCTACAAAAACAGTTAAAAGATAAAAATTGTTTTACACATATATTTTTTATTTCTACGTTTAATTGAATAAATAGTGGAGTATATTAAATACTTTTTTTTCTTAATTTAAAATTATAGTAGTAGTTTATTGTTGATCAATTAATGTTAAGTTAGAGGTTATTTAACCCATTACTGCATGAAACTCCAGATTTTAAAGAAAGTTGTATATTTTGACAGAAAATTAACTAAAAAAATAACTCAATAACTAAAAATATAAGGAATATAACTAAAGGGTGTTCTTTATACAGGTATAGAACCTTAAGTTTTCCACACAATTTTAACTGGCGGACATTTTGTCAGCTGTCAAGAGATTTATGTTTAGTTTGGTTTGGTTTAGACTGACCCCTGAGCAACATTTTCAAATTGTGCAAATTTATTTTGAAAATCATGGTTTTGTTTGACATTTTCCTAAGCGAATTTTGTTTAGAGATGAAGCTCACTTTTGGTTAAATGGATACGTCAATAAACAAAACTGCCGCATTTGGAGTGATGATAATCCTCAAGAGTATGTTGAGACACCGTTACATCCAGAAAAACTGACTGTATGGTGTGCTTTATGGTCTGGTGGAATCATTGGTCCGTACTTCTTTAAAAACGATGCTGGTCAAAACGTTACAGTCAATGGTCACCGCTTTAGAGCCATGATTACTGACTTTTTCATTCACCAATTGAACAACCATGATGTGCAGTAGCTGTGGTTTCAACAAGACGGCGCAACATGTCACACTGCTCGTGCCATAATTGATTTATTGAAGGAAACGTTTTATAACCGCATAGTTTCAAGTTTCGGACCTGTGAATTGGCCTCCAAGATCGTGCTATTTAATGCCGCTGGACTATTTTCTGTGGGGATATGTGAAGTCGCTAAGCCCAAAACGATTGATCACTTGGAGGACAAAATTCGCCGAGTTATTGCCAATATACGTCCACAAATATTGGAAAAATCATAGAAAATTGGGCCTCCAGATTAGACTACCTCCGAGCCATCCGTGGCGGTCATATGCCAGAAGTCATATTTAAATTATAATGCCAGAAGATTATCTTTCGAATAAAGTAAATTTTATGTCAATTTGAAAAAATCATCTTTGTTGTATTCCATTTCAAAGTTCTATACCTCTATAAAAAACACCCTTTATTAGAAATTAAAAAGGAAACCGCGATTATTTTGGAAAACACGAGTCTTTTGCCGGTTTAAAAATATTTAGATGGGTTCAGGGATACTTATTTGCAGAAAATTATATATAATACTATTAATATCGCACAATTAAAAATGTTATATAATGATGCTTTTGGGGTTGTGAGAATTTTGTTTGTACCATCAAATTTAATGCTTTTTCTATTTTAGTATTATGCTCAACAAAATATTTTATTCGATGCATGCTTTGTCTAAATTAATACAGCGTTTTAGTTGTCACAATGCGAAATATGTTTGGAAAAAAACTGCGAATGTATCCGCTATGAATGACAAATAATAAACTTTATCAAATTAGTCCGTCGTAATGATTCACTTTAAATACCTAACTATGTTGTGAAGCTGTTTTTTTTTAAGAAAATGCAAAACAAATTTATTAAATTTCGCAAAATTTTTTACAAAGTTCATAAATTGTTTGCTTTTAACATTTTTAAAATGTCTTTTTGACTCGGAGGTGCTCTTTACAAAGTAACTCAGTTCACGCAATACTCTATATAATTTCAAATATAATTGTTAATGCCAGATGCAAAAAACTAACATTTTCAAAAAATGTTCACCAATTCCTTATAAGTTTGTTATGTTTGCATGCCGTTATTTGTGCGCTGACATCAACTTGGCATACCTCAAACGACAGAAAATTACAACCATTTTTCAAATATTGTCCTCAAAACTCAGTTCCATTAAATTGCGCAAAAATCCTACTAAAAAAATCTGAAAACTGTGGTTTCACTTATAAACCATGGATATGGAAATTCCTTTTCAGTGAATGCATCTCCCAAGTCAAGTGAGTCCATTTTGTATTGGTTTGGATCTGAAAGCGAAAAACTATAAGCAACTTAATAATATGAATGAATATAACTCTTGTAAGTTTCAAAAATTTTTTTTTAAGTTTTCGACCTTTAAATTGACCATTAATTCTGTTGGTGAAGACTTTTTAATGTAAAACTTTGCACTTCGTTGGTTTTAAGTATAGTCAACCTAACCCTGTCCATTGTTTCTTTGTATTCATAAAACTTTGAGAAATAAAAGGCATCTTAAGTCAGTTTCAGTAGTTGCCGTAAATGTTTGAATTAGTCCATATCTACTTTCTTTTCCAAATATCGCTTAAACACCATAACACTTTGTAATGCTTTAAATTTAGTTTTGAATTTTACTTCAATATTATATTGTTGCTTAAACCGTAATGATCGCATGGAAAAGTTATTTTGACTGGCTTTGGGCAGAGTAGATAAAAAATTCGGTCATTCTAGTGTCAATATTAGAAGAATAAGAGCAGCAAAAATAAAAACTGCTAAATTTACAAAAATTTTAGTT
Organism: Delia radicum; assembly: GCA_021234595.1. Classification (NCBI taxonomy): domain Eukaryota; kingdom Metazoa; phylum Arthropoda; class Insecta; order Diptera; family Anthomyiidae; genus Delia; species Delia radicum. The sequence continues at coordinate 139,569,873 of CM037852.1, forward strand.
GTATTCGAATTTAATTTCAGTTAATTGAAAGCAGCACTTTACTATGACTAAGTCGGTAAAGACTTTAGCTGAGCCAACAGAAATATTTGATAAAATAATTGTTCACGGCTGATTTCAGATGGCAAATATTTTTTGGGAAAAAATATATACCAAAAGAATTGAAATTTTCTCACTTTTTTGTCTACTTATATTTAGTCAAACTTTTACTAATTTCAACAGATTAGTTTGTAAATAAAAATTAACCCTTAAATGCTCAACAGCTTCGATTTGAATAAAATTGTGTTTTTATGATATGAAATGCCAATTAAAAAACAACTGCGTACCAAGATTTTTCAAACAATTTTTTTTACGCTTTTTATAAGCAAAAATCAAAAATTTTCAAAATTTTAAATTGCCCGTTACACAAAAACGGAGTGACTTAGGAACAAAAAAGAAATATCATTCAAAAGCTTATATTTGCTTCTTAACACTAATGCCTTTTATTTAAACTTTCTAAAATTACATGTGCCCGTTTTTCGATATCATCAAAAGCGCAATTCTTGAGTTTTTAATTAATTTTGAAGTTTTTAATTTTTTTGACTTTGATGGTTAATAAAAGGTACGATTCTAAATATTTATTTATAAATGTATTTTATTAAAGAGCGCTTGACACACTAGTGAAGTCTTCATTTTGATTAAGCTTAAAATAAAGTCGTAGGAAATTTTTGAATGGTTGTATCTTTAAAGATACTGTGCGCATTTAAGGGTTAACAAAAATGTATCTCAAATATAACTGGATTATATATATTTAACAGATCTTTTTATTGCAATTGTTATAATTTTTAGTAGTTTTAGCAAAAATTTTCACTTTTATTCTATTAGTGCAGGAATATACGATTAATATATTATTCATCAGCAGGTTTAGATTTTAAGTTTTTTTTTTTTAAGTAGTTTCCAAAAAGTTCAACCCTTGGCCCATAAGTCAAAAGAAAAACAATTACGAGGCCCAAAGGTTTGCTTAGTTAGATATTTTCGAGTTTATAATATCATTTAATAAGTTTTTTTGTATTATAATTTTAACCTTTAAAAATATAAGCTAATATTTCATATTATAGTTTAAAGAAAAAGTAGTGATGTTGAAAAAACCTTATAGGAATCAAAAAAAGTAAGGATTACTATTATCAAAAATATTTTCGTACAAAACAAAAACATTTTGAATTATTATTCCAGTAGATTTCTTATAGTCTCGAATTTCGATAATCTGCATCTGTCGTTGAATGACAAAGTCAATTGTTTCATAACAAAAACGATCACGAAGAAGTGATGTAGCAAAATCTTGGTTTTAGATTGTGAATAATTTTTAAGTACTTATTTTGAATAATTTGCATTTTTTTTTGTCCTATTGTAGCATTCTAGGCAAGCGTAAGTCATAATAGGAAGTATACACATTTAATATGCAAAAGTCTGGTTTTTGACATTTAAAATAGACCTGCGATTAAGTAAGTGATAAAGTGCCCGTTCGCATATAATGGCTTTTTCGAAAATTGAGTTGACATGGTATCTAGCTAAAAATAGTGCCTACCCAGAAGCGCTTACGGAAGGCATTATTTAATTACGAAGTACTTCCAAAGCATATCCAGAAGGCATGATTTTTGTTCGCGATGTCCCAATTGGTATGTCTCTTTTAAGCGGGTGAAAAGCGCTTCTTTCATGTGCTCTTAGAAGCAATAACTTCATGCCTTCTTAGGCAATAAGATGAGCTTTTTTTGTATGTTGACAAAATTAATAATATGCATTATTTATTGCTTCATTGTAAGCATTATTCACTGCTTCAAAGAATGCATTTTTTGAAGCTCTACAGAATGCCTTCCGTAATTGCTTTACAGTATGCCAGGCGGTAAAGCGCTAGTTTGGAAGCATAAAATGTAGTTACTACTTACCAAATCCAGGTTATTTTTTGCTGGGTAGTTTCTAGTATTAATCCTACACAGAAAAAACTAAAAACGGGTTTCAATTAAAAAATTTATTGAATCAATTAATATTTTAATTGATTTTGCACCTATCACGGCATTGATACTATCAATTAAACCTTTTATTAAAATTAAGAAGGAAAAAAAAGTTATAAATAACTTCTACAAAAAAAAATATGATACTCACAAAAAAAGTGTGTGGTCTATACGTTGGTATGTGTGTTTTTTGCAATGCTGAGTCTGTTTGTGTGTGTGCTTGTTTTGTTTGTTAACTTCAAATGTATTTGGTATTTTATACTGAAAATTTTCTATTTATGCACACAGTGTATGAGAAAATAATATGATAATTGCGTATAAAATAAAATATGTATTTATATATTTAAAAGTCAATTAAAATATTAATTCATTCAATTAAATATTTGTTTAGAAACAAATTAAATTCAAATCAAATCTTTAATTAGATATTTTAGGTTGATAATTTTTTCTGTGTAGTATCAATCCTAAATATTTAACATTATCATTAAGGTTGAAGACATTTCCTTCGATCTCAAGAGGAATTGTAGGATTGCGCTTAGGTGATTTATTAAATGGAAATAAAATGGCTTGAGCCTTTTCTTGATTTACTCTTATTTTTCATTTGTAAAATAATTTCTGCGCAGATTTTAAAGAGTTCTGCAATCTGTTTATTATTGAGTTCGAAACTTTCCCGTTGCATTTTAGGGAACTCTCATCAGCGTAAAATGCGGCATCTTGGCTCTTAAGAACATTAAGGTCGGCAGTATATAATGTTGGTGATAAAACGGAACCTTGGGAAAGACCAGAAGTAATATGTCTAGTTGAGAAACTGCAGTAGCCTACATTAACTACAAAATGACGATTAGACAAGAAGCTTTTAATAAGTTTTTGTAGATAAAATGGATATCCAAAAGTATCAAATTTATATATTAAACAATCGTGCCAAATGGAATCAAAGGCATTTTCAATGTCGAGAAATACAATACCCGTACTTTTACGGTTGGATTTGTTCGAATTTATCATTTTGACAACTCTTTTAAGTTGATGGAAGGTCGAATGTTCTGTTTGAAATCCGAGTTGTTCTTTATTGATAATTTTATTATTATATGTAAATAGTAGCAATCGTTTTTGTATAATTTTTTTTAAAACTATATCTAGAATGCTTAAAATATTGATTGGAAGATAGTTATTTGGAAGTTGTAGATCTTTTAATTTTTTTGGAACAGGAATGACCTTTACAATCTCGAAATACAATCAGGCATGTTTTTCAGAATTTTAGCATTAATACCATCAAGGCCTGATATCATTTAACAAGTCAACAGATTCCGCCCAGAAAAATGTCTGAAATTTTAGAAAAACAATTCTATGTTCGGCCCTTAAACAAACATGAAGTTTGTGCTTGTATTGAATTTATTTCCTTTCTGCTAAAACTCTTAAAAAATATTCGTAGTGGCAAATGAAATCGGAATAGTTCGTTTACACCAACTAGGGTTTTTTGTTGTATATAACATAGTTTTATTATGGCAAAAGAAATGCTGTAAATGCAACGAAAAAACTTTAATTTCACTGATTTATATAAATTAAATTTTGAAAGACTTGCCACAAATTTGATTATAAAACCGAATAATTTGAGTTGTATCAAGTTTGGTTATCAGCAAAAGTTAGTGTTTAGTCTGCAACTATTAATTTTAACAACTTTACTTTAATTTTCTCTAAAATACTAATTAAAAATAAATTATAAATATATATCTAAACAGTCAAAGGAAGTGGCATACATAAATAATTCGCAAAAATAAAAAATATGCTAATTTCGCATAATAAGCTAAACAAAATTGTAGCAGCCGTCAGAGCATATAATTTTAGTAACACATCAAAACGCATACATAATGCTGGCGTGTCTATTTATAATTATCTAAAACAAAATTACTCATGTACAGCCAAGATGTAGCGTAACTAAAAATATCCTAATATTATACAGTGAGGTGTTTCACAAATATTTTGTAAATAATTCAGCCATTTCTTACTATCTGGTCGAATTGTCTCACAGCCATAATGAATATAATTTTAAGCTTAAGTTTCACAGAAGATCCATCTGCTGCTGATCAATTAGAGTCCACAGTAGGACACCTCTGGTGTTCAAAAATGTTGAAAGCTTTACAAATTTAATTTTTATTCACAGAAAAATAATTACGCTTAAAGTGTATAAGTTACACTGAAAGAATTATCCTTCATGATATTAATGAAACTATTTCAATGAAGAATTTCATTATATACAAGAAATTTTATTGATATTAAGAAATTTGTCATAAACTTTTTTATTTATAAAAATTAATAGTTTCATAAAAAAAAATCATTCGATTTTATAAATTATCTCTTTATAAATGTAATGAAAATTTTGAAATAATTTCAAAGACATAATTTTTTTTTTCATAAAATTTCATAATTTCATTAATTTTCATACACAGAAAAAATTATCAACATAAAATATCTAATTAAATATTTTATTTGAATTTAATTTGTTTCTAAACAAATATTTAATTGAATCAATTAATATTTTAATTGTCTTTTAAATATAAAGGGTGGTTAAATTGTAAGGGCCGATGTTGAATGTGAACCACACCTAAACGCCAAGTTTTTTTCCGAATTTTATTTGACATTTCTCTATTTCAGACTTACTCAATTTGAACCATGGAGAGATACACAATCCAACAACGTGTTAAAGTTATCCAGACTTATTATGAAAATGGGCGTTCAAATCAAAATGCATATCGTGCACTTCGTGATTTTTTTGGTCAATTTGATCGTCCAAATGTGCGTACAATCGCAAAAATCGTGGAAAATTTCGAGCAAACCGGGTCTGTAGAAGATGTGAGAACACCAGTGCATGCTCGTACAGCTCGTACTGCAGAAAATATTGCTGCTGTTCGCGATAGTGTGGCTGAAGAGCCGTCCACCTCAACTCGTCGTCGTGCCCAACAATTGCACCTCTCACGCTCGTCGTTGATGAACATTATGCATAAAGACTTGCATTTACACGCTTACAAGGTGCAATTGGCTCAAGAACTAAAGCCTCTTGACCATTCCAAACGTCGTGAATGGGCAGAATGATGGCAAGAAATGGCAACAGTGGATGATCAATTTTCGAAGAAAATCATCTTCAGTGATGAGGCACATTTTCACCTCAGTGGATTCGTCAATAAACAGAATTGCCGCATTTGGGTGAATGAGAATCCAAGAGTGATTGTCGAAAAACCAATGCACCCACAAAGAGTGACTGTTTGGTGCGGTTTATGGGCTGGCGGCATCATCGGGCCGTATTTTTTCCAAAATGAGGCCGGTCAGGCAGTTACTGTGAATGGTGTTCGCTATCGTGAGATGATAACGAACTTTTTATGGCCCGAATTGGAAGACATGGATGTGGACGATATGTGGTTTCAGCAGAACGGTGCCACTTGCCACACAGCTAACGAAACAATGGCTCTTTTGCGCAACAAATTCAATGGCCGTGTTATCTCACGTAATGGCGATGGCAATTGGCCGCCAAGATCATGTGATTTGACACCGTTGGACTTTTTTCTTTGGGGTTATTTGAAAGAAAAGGTGTACGTCGATAAGCCAGCAACAATTCAAGAGCTAAAGGATGAGATAATTCGGCACATTAACGGCATAGAACCTCCATTATGCCTCAGCGTCATCGAAAATTTGGACCATCGGATGGAGGTGTGCCGCCGTGGTCGCGGCGCCCATTTGGCCGATATTTTGTTCCATACATAATTGAGTAATACCAATATATCATAATAAAATAAAATTACAATAATTTCCTAAATAGTTTGTGTTTTATTCAAAATCAACATCGGCCCTTGAAATTTAACCACCCTTTATAAATACATTATTTTATTTTAGGCGCAATTATCATATTATTTTTTCATACACTGTATTCATAAATAGAAAATTTTCAGTATAAAATACAAAATACATTTGAAGTTAACAAACAAAACAAGCACACACACAAACAGACTCAGCATTGCAAAAAACACACATACCAACGTATAGATCACACACGTTTTTTGTGAGTAACATTTTTTTTTTTTTGTAGAAGTTATTTATAACTTTTTTTTTCTTCTTAATTGTAATAAAAGGTTTAATTGATAGTATCATTGCCGTGATAGGTGCAAAATCAATTAAAATATTAATTGATTCAATAAATTTTTTAATTGAAACCCGTTTTTAGTTTTTTCTGTGTACATTTAAAACTTTAGTTTTAACATTTAATTCTCAAGTGTTCACCATATTTCATAAATTGCTATATTATTTTAATGCAGCCGTTTTTTTAATTTTAGACTTCTATAACATTGTTAAAATTATCATATGATGCAGTTCATTGGCTTAGTTCCAATGCATTTTTTAAGACATTCATGAGGAGTTTCATTAATTCAAGGAAACATATGAATATTAAAAAAATTTATGAAACAGTTTCATAAATTCTATAAACGCTTCATTGAAAATTAAAAATAATATCGGCCGTTCCATGATAGATCGGGTAAAATGCTACATAGGTTCATTTAGGATGTCTATTATATTATCTAGGATGTGTATTAGTTACTACCATCTTCAGTTTCATAAAATCGTGTAAACTCGGTATTAAAAAATCAAAAATTATCTAAAAGTTGTGAAATTTTAAAAGCCGTATGTCATAAAGTAGATGAACTACATCAATAATTTAAAAAGCATATAAAAGCTGCAATTGTTTAATTTATAGAATGCATTCATTTTGCAAATACTCTTTTTAACTGCGTTTTGTACTTTTCGACCCTTTTTGAAAACTTTATAAATTTTTGAATAAATAACAACTTAGACTTTTTGAGACTAGAATACCAACTGTTCCTAATGATGTATTTCAAAACCAGCTTACTACATTTTACCATATAACAGATACTTTTTTAGAACTAAATTTTTTTTTTAACAAGTTTGATATAATTTTTATTAAAAATTATGTTTTTCGACCTTCAATTGTGCAATGAAAATGAAATGAAAGTTCGAGGCCGTACTCTATATTTCTTTATTAGGATATTGTCCTAATAAATAATCTATTGAGTTTTTGTTTCCAAATTATTAATTGACCACTTTCACGAATGTGTTGATAGATCTATTTCGGGAATTTTCTAGGTTCCCATCATAAGAACACGTTTTGAAAGAAGTGACAATCCCATGCAAACATCAAACATTTATATAACCTAGATTTGCCTCTAAATGAGAACTAATATATGAGCTCGAAGTTAAAGATTATCACCATTGATCAAAAATAAACTTGTTCGTTATGTGCAGGCGCTGATCCAGCAAAAGGTTTTTGGGGAGGGACCTTAGAGTATTTTTAATTAATTTTTTAATCTTTTTACATTTTTGTGTTAATAAATATTATTTTATGGTTGTTAATGGGAGGGGAGGAGAGGGAAAATTTCCCATTTCCCTCCCCCTGGTACCGTGCCTGGTTATGTGCAAGCTCTACCTTTGGTAGATATACAATACACGCTTTTTGTTTTTATTTTCCTTTTTATTTTTACACTTGTTTTTGTTTTTGTTTTATTTTAAAATAAGATGTAAAGGATAAGTAAACTAAGACCGTACTTTGTCTTTTTCACAATTTTGATATAATTTTTATTAAAAATAAAAATTATGTTTTTTTGACTTAAAATAAAATCAATGAACATTGAAAAACATTATCTTCTAAAGTATAGTGACTAATTCCAAAATTTCTGTTTGCTGTTGATGTCTATTTAACGGTTTGTGCTTTAAAAACCACCCATTTTTTCTCAAATGCATTAAAGTGAAAAAGCGATTTTTAAATGCAACTTACATTTAAAATATATTTTTACAAACAGAACCGTTATTTTTATTTTTCAAATCGTAAAGTAATTAACTATACTTTTTAGTTTAAACGACCTTAAGATAATTTATTAATTAATTATTTAGTTCCAATATTTCGTCTCCACATTGGGTGACTTCTTCAGGGAACAAATATTACAATTTGAAAAACTAGAAAAACTAGGGACGAAATCTTGGAAATAAATAATTAATAAATAAATGATCTTAAACTCGTTTAAGCTAAAAAGTATAACATAAAAGAAGATCGAAGAAAACTTAACATTCGTAATTAACTATAGCTTTCGGACGCTTTTTTAATTATGAAAATAGAGAAAGCACTTTAGAAGACATCGCTATTCTTGGTTCATTCCCAGCGGATTTGAGAAGCAGTTAAAGAAACAAATAATTTTCATATAAAAATAAACGACACACTGTTTTGAGCTTACCGTTTTCCTTTACAAGGATGCAGGTTGTAATGCACAAAGTTTCATATCGTGGATTATAAACAATCTGTACCAGTTTTCCCGAGTGATTTCCGATTGTATTTGGTATTTTTGAGTATGCTGTACAAAGTAATTAGTCATTTAACTGTTTTTGAAGAGCGACCACTTGGTGCGGTAAAAAATGATTAATTACATTATTATATTAATGTGTTTAAAATTTGAACAACATAAAATTAATACCTGTAGAATTTTATGTAAAATATAATATATAATATTAATTTTATTACTTATGATCGTAATAATGCAGACATGAAATATGATTTTACCGAAAGCCTTAAAAACACATGTTTTTATAAGCGCTGAAATCCGCGGTTATATTTCAAAAAATAGTGTAAAATTCATTTAAAATTTGCATTTTCTCAAAATAAAACAATTGCAGTTTTCGTGTGCTTTTTTAATCTTTAGTAGCGTGCTAGCTTATCAGTGCAGGGGTCGTGGGTTCGATTCCCACCAGAGGCACTGGTCTGTTTTCGCTACAACGAGCCGAAAACCATAGTAGATAGTGCTCGGTTAGGATAATAGTACATAATTTGTAATTAATAAAATAAAAAAAATAAATAGTCTATCTTAAAGTAGTGAAAATATGGCTCTTCAAAGTTCTCTACTTCTAGCAATTTTTTAATTTTTTTTTTTTTAAATAAAACCGGGAATAAAAACGCTAGTTTAGACAATTTTAAGGAACCGAAAATGGTAATTTGAAATATACATCCTAGACTAGAGTATACTTATGCAAAATTTCAATAAAACCAAATGCCGGGAGGCCAGAGAATTATCGTGTCTACTTTTTTAACATTAAATGTTTCTAACAAAAATTGTATGGCTTGTTTAACACAAAATGATCATTGAAAATTTATTTGTTTTTCTTTGCAGATAAACGCTAAATCAAAAATCAATGTAATTAAAACTGAATGTTGTCTTAATAACAAACAAATTGTAAAAAAAAAATAAAATATATATATACTAACCCCAGCAAAAAACTAAAAACCGCAAATGCAACTAACTTAAAAAAACAGCTAGTAACAAATTAGCAGCAACAGCAGAAAAATTCAGAAACAAACAAAAAAAATGTTTGTCTTTTATAATAAATCAACAAAATATAGTGCCAAATTAGAGTATGTAGTACCTGAAAAACATAAAATTTGAATATGTTTTGTAATAATTAAATCAAAAAAAATATGGAAAGAGAACGAGGCATAAAATAAAACAACATGAATTTTAAAATAAATTAGAAAAAAAACTAAATAAAACTCAAACTCAATATAGATAATATAGTAAATTAAAACAAGCTCAATTGTGTTCCATTAGTAAATAAGCAACATAACCCTACAGTTAAAAGACATGGCGGGTCCACAAGTACAACGTCCACAAAGCGCCTATTATACAGGTCTTAATGGTTCTTCAAATGGCCATCAAAATGGTAATACCAGTGGCAGTAGTGGTGGTGGTGCTTTGACAACTAGCACATCACATCATACTGGTCTACATGTTATACGAACTATATCACATGATAGTGAATTAATTTATCGTGGTTCGAATGGTAATAGCCATATTACCAATAACTCAACAGCTTCAATACAGGATACATGTGCGGCCAGTACAAGTCGTTCAATAATACAACAACAACCAACATTACTTCAACATACTGGCAGAGTAAGCGATGCCAGTATAAGGGGTAGTATTGGTTCAATTAATTTACCCACTATAGCTGGTACTGGTCAAGATCCTAATGATGCATTAATTGTTCCTGCAGCTGCATTAAATGTAGCCTCCTCACAACAGCAACGTCATCATACAACAAATCCTTTAAATATATCATCACATTCCCTCAACTCTTCCAGCAAATTCAAACAACGTAGTATAGAAATTATAGTCGATCCAGAAAAATGTGATACAAAGGACGAAGAAGATGATGTGGAACAGGGTAAAACGAGACGTTCATCAAGGCATCGTCATCGACCGTTACATAGGAGATTTTTAAGTTATTTAAAAAGTTTATTTCATAGCAGTACAACACAAACGGGTAAGATTATTAAATTTTATTTGTAATGATGTATATATATATATATATATTTGATGTATCTTAAAAGACGACCACTTTGTTAACGATAGTTTTAAATAACGCGAAATATTTAAAAGAAACCTACATTCTCTTTCTAACACACAGTGAATAAATTTGTTAGAATTCCATTGTAACCAACAAAATGTAATCACAATTCAAATATTTTAATTGCAAGTACTTAAAATTCATCATCAGAATATGTAATCTATATTGTAAACAGAAAATATATAAAATTGACCAAAACACAGTCACATCATTCAAACTATTGGTTTTCCTTATCAATATTGAAAAAATATTATTTTCTACATTACCTTTTATATCAACAACCAACCACTTTTCGGAGATTTTATCCCTTGAATAAAATATTTGCAGTTAAAATCTAATATTAGTTTCGCCTTTTAAAAAAAACCGTCACCGTTTTCGTTACCAAATTTAAAATAATATAAAGTTTTTAAATAGTTTTGGTAACTCTAATAAAATATTAAGATTAACAACCCAATTTCTGTTGTACATACAAATCTATTTTTAGACATTAATATTTAAACTTCAAAGAAAAAAAATATTCAGGGTAGACATTTGAAACTAGAAATTCAAATTGGGTTTATACTAGAGGTAAAACAATGGCCAGAAAAGCAGAAGGTCGCCGGTTCAAGCCTAGTTCGCGGAGAAGAATTTTTTATTAATAAAATAATTTTAAAATAATATAAATTCTTTTTATAGTTTTGGTAACTCCAATAAAATATTGAGATTAGCAACCGAATTTTTATTGTACATACAAATCTATTTTCAGATAAATATTTAAATTTGAAACTAGAAAATATTCAAGGTTGAAATTTAAAAAAACACATTTAAATTGGGTTTAGGCTAAAGGTAAAGCACTGGCTTAACAAACGGAAGATCGCCGGTTCGAGCCCAGTTCGAGCCATATCATTTTTTTTATTAATATAATAAATTTTGTTGAACGCATGTGAATCTATTTATAGAATATTAAAAAGCATAAACATAATATATTCAATTCTTACAATAAAAACTCGAAATTTGTAAATAAATGTCGGTTGTTATAATAGTATTAAAATTTAATAATAGTAATTGGAACTACAAAAAATTGGCTATCAAAACATTCGGTTGCATCTTAAACACTGTTTTCTGGGTGTTGGGATTTCCCAATTTAATAAATTTTATTAATTTTTTATTTTTATATACATTTTGTTGACCTTTTCTAGTGGATGTTTTAATTTCAAGTTTCAGATGTTTACCTTAAATGCTATGCATATGTCATTAAAAAGGGGAACTCATTCTCTCTTAAATCCAAAAATTTAATCCAAACGTAAAGTAAAAAGAGTTATATGTTATTTTATATTATACTATGCAACTACATCTCGTTACATATTGCTTTGTATGTCACAATATATAAAAAGATATAATTTTAGTTTTTAGATCAAATTTTATATGACCCCATATCTAAATGTGTTTTTTTTATTAGGTAACCATATTTAATCGGATCTGCTACAAGGAATTTAAATTGTACAATAAAGTTTAGTCCAAGTCCATAGTCAATTTAAAATGGAATTTTTATTCGAAATCAATAACAATCGTCTTTTGATTGGAAAATGTTGTTTGAACATTTCTTTGAGGGTTGTTCTTTGGTTTTTGTTACAAAAACAATTTTCATATGAAAGTCACTTTAATTTGGAATACCCACTTTCCTTATATCTATGGAATGTTCTTACTTCAAGCAAACATTTTATAATATCCAAATGAACTCAAATAAAATAATTGAAATTAAAATAATTAAAAATTCCGACGGGTTTTCAATAACTAAAATATAAAAAAACATCTGTTAATACGATCCCTCGGTTAAGACGAACTATTTCTGGCAGTCACAGAAATAAAATTTCATACAATTTTACAGTTTATTACAAACTTTCCAAAATTTGTCAATTTCTCACATAATTTTTTTTTTTTGAGTTATGAAGAATTTTAAACTGAACCGCAATCAAATTATTTCAGAAGTCAAATGAAGGAATTTTAAAGTTTTTAAAATGGTTTTAAATTTTCAAGATTTTGTGGGAATCTAAAGGACATTTTGTTTTTTTTTTTTTTTGAATAATTGCAACTTTTTAAATGTTAGGAATTTTATGTCTCATCACCGTACGTAACATCACATTTCAGACTATGAGTTGTAAAAGAAAATATAAATAATTCAGCAAACTGTAAAACAAACTTTAATTATTCGAAATCATAATAAAAAAAAAAATATTGAAATCATCCGGTGCAATTCACAAAGTTTTGAATTTTTGTAAAAGACGGAAAAGCCAAATTCTATTTTTTCTTTAACTGATTATATTTTTGGACCAATCAATTCGATTGGTTTCTTATTTTTCTTAATATAGAACATCTTACGTTCGTATACAAATATACAAAGACCCGATTAATAAAATTAAATAATATGATGCAATAAAGCAATGTTTAATAATTTTTACAAGACTAGTAGCATTCCGGACAACAAATTGGTAATCAAATCTTTGAAAAGCGTCCCTACTTTTTCCAATATGTCTTTTTCCGTAGAAATGTTCCTTTTGAAACGAATTTTCTCCGTTGACTAAAAAAATACTAGTTTTTACTGGCGGAATATTATAATTTACGCATAAATCTACGAGCTCGTCTACCGGAGAACAAATTGATAATAAAATTATGGACAGATGACTCCTAATTTCCCCAATATAGCGTTTTTCGTCGAAATGGACCTTTTCAACAACAGACAAACATTATGCCCCGTTGATTTAAAAAATAACCACTTTTACGGCTGGAGTAATTCAAATTTAGACCGAAATCAGCTAGTACGTTTTCTGGCCTACTAATTGCTACTAAAATCTAGGAAAATTACATTCCAATTTTTCCAATATGTCGTTTTCCGTCGAAAGGTCCCTTTTTAATAATAGCCAAATTTAAGTCGACGGAGCGACTTTAGAAAATAAATAATAGTAAGACTTTTGGAGAACAAAGTGAAAATAAAGTCTTATGCTGGTGTCTCCTACTTCTTTCTAATATGATGTTTTCCATGAAATGCCACTTTTCAACAACAGCCAAACAAAGAAAAAATTAATATCTGTAGAATTTTATGTAAAATAAATTATGTATATTCATATTAGTACTTTTAATCCTAATAATGTAGACATGAAATATGATTTTACTGAAAGCCATGAAATCACAGCTTTTTGTACGAGCTAAAATCAGCGCTTATTTTGCCCAAAAGTAATGCTTCCAAGTGGGAATTTGCAATATAAAAATCATTGCATATGTAAGCAGTTTTGTAATGGATTCTTTTGGGCTTACTCCCTTACAAACCTGCTTTTATGTAAGCAGCCTTTTTTTGACTGGGAAGTGAGTTAGGTCATATCCGACGAATCACATAATAAAAATTTAAGCTTTCTATGCAAAGTAGTTTCTGCAGGCCACCAAGGGAAACATTTTCCTTGAATGAATTTCCAAAAATCAAGTCGTTACTGACATTTAGACCTTAAGAGAAACCTGCATGCCTCCTACAACAAACTCAGTTCCTAAGACGAACTCCTAGTAAGTTATTTTATATGGGAGTTGTTCTAAACCTAGAACTCGTTTAAGACGTTCTCATATAAATAATATTGTAGTAATAGGAAAAATAAGAGTATTTATTTTTAAAAAACGAAAATATATCAGATTTTGCTATTTTTTTTAACGAAATTTAACTTTAATTAATTAATAAAATAAAATTCTAGACATCTCATTTGAATTTAAAAATTTCACTTTCCATTATCATTCTTAGCTTTACATGCATAATCTTTTTATATTATGCACATTACTTAAATGCATCTGAATAAACAATGACACTTTATTATGAGGTTGGAAAACTACAAAATACACAAGAGAAAAAACATAAAAAAGAGAACAACAATATTTTTTTCAAACAATAAAATTGTTGAAATATCACAAATAAAATACACACACGCACACACATATAAAGACAAACAAAATTTTGTACAAGCACGTACGCACATTATGTATAATGCACAAACACACTAAAACAAGTGACATTGAGAGTAGTACACAGATACAAGTGCAGCATTTGAACAGGATTTGCAAGGTATTTTTGTGCGTAAATTTTATAACGGAGGTCAAGGTACCTATGTATGTGAGTTTATTATTATTTTATAGTTTTGTGTTATTTTTAAAAGGATACAAGGATGCGTGCTGATAAACACAGGATAAAAAAATATATACCACACACACATATATATTTTATTATCATAATGTAACCATACATTACATAAAACAAACATATATTCCAACAAAAACATAAACATGTCAAACAAAAAGTTTATATTAAATCCCAATTTCATCATAGAGCAATTCCATATGAAAGCGATCACCTTTTGGACGACCCCTCTCCGATTTTAAAATAAATAGTCTCAATCGATTGCCCAGCAAAAAATAATGTACCTACATATTTTTTTTTTTTTTATAGTGACTGGTTTAGTGGTGGTGTGCACCACTGTCATGTGACAAAATTGAAGAATTCTTCATAAGGGACCTCATTGAAAGTTGTTTTAAATAAAACTACTAAAGCGATCGCAACGAGTGATAACTCGTTGGAAAGGTATTGAATCAGGCTTTAATTGAAAAATAAAATTTTCCTAATTTTTCTCAGAAATTTACCTTTTTTCCCATGAAAATTAAATTTTCCCATGAAAATTAAATTTTCCGATTTTCCACAGAAGCTCCTAAATTTTCCGGCTAATTTTATTTTTTTTGGATTCCTCATAATTTTTGATTTAAGAATCAGCAATAAAAAAATGGGCCCGACTCCTTGTTTGGACAGGAGAAGAGCATTTAAGAGACCACCTTGTTCTCATTGTTTTTATATTTTTTATAATTGAATTATTTTTAATTATTTAACAAGAAAAATTAGAAAAATTTTATTTTTCAATTAAAGCCTGATTCAATACCTTTCCAACGAGCTATCACTCGTTGCGATCGCTTTAGTAGTTTAAAACAACTTTCAATGAGGTCCCTTATGAAGAATTCTTTAATTTTGTCACATGACAGTGGTGCACACCACCACTAAACCAGTCACTATAGAGCAATTCCATATGACATGTGACAAAATTGAAGAATTCTTCATAAGGGACCTCATTGAAAGTTGTTTTAAAAAACTACTAAAGCGATCGCAACGAGTGATAGCTCGTTGGAAAGGTATTGAATCAGGCTTTTATTGAAAAATAAAATTTTCCTAATTTTTCTTGTTAAATAATTAAAAATAATTCAATTATAAAAAATATAAAAACAATGAGAACAAGGTGGTCTCTTAAATGCTCTTCTCCTGTCCAAACAAGGAGTCGGGACCCATTTTTTTATTGCTGATTCTTAAAGCAAAAATTATGAGGAATCCAAAAAAAATAAAATTAGCCGGAAAATTTAGGAGCTTCTGTGGAAAATCGGAAAATTTAATTTTCATGGGAAAATTTAATTTTCATGGGAAAAAGGTAAATTTCTGAGAAAAATTAGGAAAATTTTATTTTTCAATTAAAGCCTGATTCAATACCTTTCCAACGAGCTATCACTCGTTGCGATCGCTTTAGTAGTTTTTTTTAAAAACAACTTTCAATGAGGTCCCTTATGAAGAATTCTTCAATTTTGTCACATGACAGTGGTGCACACCACCACTAAACCAGTCACTATAAAAAAAAAAAAAAATATGTAGGTACATTATTTTTTTGCTGGGCAATCGATTGAGACTATTTATTTTAAAATCGGAGAGGCGTCGTCCAAAAATTTGCCAATTTTGATCGTTTTCATATGGAATTGCTCCATATGTATAAAAAGTACATACTACTACATGCATGTTTATACAGCTGCCTTGAGATCACAGTAATATGCTTTTAATGATGACAACACCATAGTTGTGTATTTGCCTTTATGGGCAAAACATTAGACCATGGTCACAAAGGAACTGATTGACTCTTATGTAAGTTAACATATGTAGGCTTCTAACGTAAAATTAGCATAGAGTTAAATTCTTTGAATATTAAATTTAGAATATTTAATTAACTACAAAAAATTTTACAAAATGTTTATAAACAACTTGAATTTTTAGTAAATAAACCAGTATGGAAAAACATTACCATATAAGTAGTTATATAAGTAATGGCATTTGGTAATGACAAGCACTTACTGTTGTTAGTACAAATATCATTACATTTATATGGGGCTGTCACGTAAAATAATAATTTATTATTATTAAACACCTTACGAAAAATCAAAAAATATGTGGTTACCCATATGCTTACCATTGTGAACAAAATAATAAGTATTAAAATAAATTTAAAAACAAAAATAAATTTAATAAAAAAAATATTTTTTTTAATGAAAAATTTTTGTTTAATAAAATGTGCCAACACGGCATTGGAACCTTGGCCTCCACATCAGTCGACTGCTCTTAAATCTGAGCTATCTCAACATGTTATACCTGATAGGTATAACATGTGCTTGTCTTGTTTGCACAAAATGTTATTATTTCCAGCTCACAAAAAATCTAAAATAAGTAGTTGTATATGTACAAGGTGGCGCAAAAATAACCTACCGATGTTTTTTGGCTGTAATTAAAAAAATGAAAAACTTTGATTCTTCTTGTGGATTATTTTTATTTGGTATTTTAATTTTTTTTACATCAAGTCGAGAATATGATGCCATGTAAATGGCCGCCGCCACAGTTGATTGTCATTTGAGCCCTTTTTATGGCATTTTCCATCACTTTGGCCAAAACTTCCGGCGATAGGTCCTCACATTCTTGACGGATATTGTCTTTAAGAGCTGCAAGAGTCTGAGGCTTGTTGACATAAACCCGCGACTTCAAAAAGCCCCACAAAAAGAAGTCTGGAGCGGTCAAATCAGGCGATCTTGCTGGCCAGTGCAAATCGCCAAAACAGGAGATTAGGCGCCCGGGAAATGCATCCTTCACATATCGGTTGTGGCACGTGCAGTGTGTGCCGTTGCACCGTCCTGTTGGAACCACATGTTTTCCAATCCCAATTCATCAAGTTGCGGCAAAAAGAACTCGTTGATCATTGCTCTGTAGCGCTCACCATTCACAGTAACCGTTTGGCCCGCGACGTCCGATGACTCCTCCATCGAAAACAGCACACCATACAGTGACTTTGAGCGGGTGTAATGGTTCTTCGTGGGTTACACGCGGATTTTCAGTGCCCCAGAAGCGTAAATTTTGCTTATTTACGTACCCGCTAAGATGGAAATGGGCCTCATCACTCATGATTATTTTTGATGAAAAATCATCTTCCTCTTGGTGGTGATTAAGGATGGCTTGAGCATATGTTACACGCGATTGGCGGTCAGCAGCTAACAGCTGATGCACCGTCTGGACTTTGTACGGAAACATCTTCAAATCTTGTACCAAAATTCGCTGTAAAGACCGTCGACTGATACCCATTTGCGTGGCACGTCGTCTGGTCGATATCGACGGCGCTTCCATGACATCCTCGGCTACAGCAGCAATATTCTCTGCAGAACGGCTACTCCGGGGTCTGCCACACCTGGCAGCATCTCGTGTTGTGCCAGTCTCTTCGAGGCGAGCGGCTAAACGTCGCAGGGTTTCACCAGTAGGAGTTGGACGGCCAGGAAATCTGCGACGAAATTCACGTTGTGCCAAAGTCACCGACCGATTATGGGTAAAATAAATAGTCACCAATATTCCGCGTTCTGGAGCAGTGTAGCGTAACATTGTTTATTAACGTGTATTTCGCATGTGTTTACTACACAAATGTCAAAACAGAACTGACATTAGGGGCCAATCGCAAAATTTATAGCATTTTCTGATAGGAGGATTACTTTTGCGCCACCTTGTATATACCTGAAGTAAAAAAATATGAGTTTAAAAATAGATTTTCGAAAAATTGTAGATAAGCACTTATTGCTAACGCATTATTTTTTTTTTACTGAAATAATGGAAAACTTATCTAGTTATTAGTAAGTCCTTATTATTTGTAATTAAGTGATGATGAGAGTAAGCTTATGTGATTTCAGTTTCTACTTATGGCTTATAATAAAATAAATGTATTCTTTTTTTTTTTTTAAAGAGAAGCAACACTCAGGAAATTCTTCCTATTAATTAATGTGTTGCTTTCTGTGGAAAGGGGATAGTGAAGCGTTGAACGGTGGTGAAAGATAAAGGGCTTCAAACATGGCAACACTAAAATTGCGCGTGTAGATAAGTCTCAGTACAGTTGTTGCTCGCCACCTGATGTAGAGTTGGCGAATTTATTGAAGCTTTTTGTTTCATAGCCCTGATTCATTATTTCACTTCGGTGGGGTTAAGTGCTATGGGAACACCGAAGGTGGGCGCCGCGATACATATAAGTGATAGAAAACTCATACATATTATTTTTCTAAATTGATGTTGTCGTCACCGGGAATCGAACCCGGGACCATCTGTGTAACAGTCCAACTCGCTAACCATTACACCACAACGCCCACAAAAGTTTAGTAACGTCATGATGCTTGTTAGGAAAAGACCTAACCACGTGCTTGATTACTAAAAAGCCAAGAATGGAGCAAAATTGATGATTAATAGGTTGTTTGTTAAAGTTCTGCCTAGTATGGAGGCTCTAGCTTTTCTAAAACTTAGGGTTCTGATAAGATCTTTAGCCAGATCGAAATACTAGTATCAACCTAGCTAATATGTTTGATTTGCTTTATTTTTGTAAATATACGGAGGTTGAAAGCTCGTTATAAATTGAAAATAACATAAAAATAATCTCGATGTATATAAAAACAAAAAACTACTATAACTGTAAATGTATTTAGTTTATAATAGGAACCAGGGATGTTAAATGATAACATTATAAATATATTGCGTATGAGTGATATTAATTCACGTAATAAGTATAATAATGTGCATACGTCTCGTAAACATTTGAGAGTGATGAGTGATGTTAGAGAAAATTTAAATTCCCCACATTTGTTATAAAAGTTCACTCTTTTTTCCTTCATTTAAAAATGTCTTAATTGCATTTTAAAAACAGCACACAAAAAAACAATAAAATCGAGTTTGAAAATTTTTTTTCCATAGTTTTCATCTGTTTTGAAGCAGAAATTCTGATTGTAGACATCGAGAAACACCACAATATCCGTTCCCAGCATTTAAAATTTGTTTTTAAGGTTTTACGGCTATATGTACATTTTGGATATTAGATCAAAAAAAAAAATAAAAATAAAATGTATTTCCCTTTACTAGTAACATAAAAAAAACCAAAATTTGACATTAAGAAATCAGACTCAGAAATCGTGTCGACCGGTGTTATTGTTTCGTTATGTATATTACGTTTTTGGTTTTCGCGAATATTTAATTATTGCAAAAATTATACCAGTCTTTGTGACTTTGATCATAATGGGATAAATTGGGACGTGTGGGTGAGGTAAATTGGGATGTTAAATTTCAGCATTTCAATGCTTCTTCATGATGTTTGTATGAGATATATTGTAAATTAATAATTTATATGGACATTACGCAGCGGAACTATACGAAAGAAAGTAACGAAGCCTATCTTGAAGTAGGATTAAGTAAAAGCCATACTGGTCATCAAACTTTTAGAATTGGCGGCGCTTCAGAGGTTTTCGCTAAGAAACATCACGCTACTAAATCACATTTTAAAAAAACACGTCTGTTATCATCTTTCCCAATATATGTGGATATAAATTTTTGCATAGTTTTTCCAATGTAATGTCCTGAACTTTAATTGTAACAATTCAGTGAACAGCAACATATCCAAAGGGGCTGTTTGCTATTATAACTGCCATCTTTTATACCTTTGTTCATAACAACTCTAAATATTCAGACGAATATTAAGAACTTTTCTTTATGTTTATCATATTTTATTTTATTTCGTAGTGTTATTTTTTTGTGTTACTTTTTTCTATTGGATTAATCTTGTTAATTATTATCAAATAAACAAGAATTACCGTTAAAACTATGTTTTTTTTTTTATTTTATTATATTTTTTATGGAGTCCCAAATTACCCCACCTTTTCTTCATTAAAAAATCCAACTAACAAATAATTTAATTGTGTTTTTTTGTGTTAAGAACCCACTCCATGGAATGGATCAATCTAACTACTCTATGGAATGGATCTATCAAAAGACTAAATGTAAATAGAGGTGTGTGCTTTTTAGGAGATAAACAATAACTAGTCCCAAATTACCCCATATTCACCCACTTATTTTTATCATTATTTTAAATACAAAGTAATGATCTTAAAATTATTAGAAAATCTATTTCTAGACTCAATTTTTTTCATCTCTATACACAGAGAAAAATTTAGCTATTTGCCAACTGAAATTCGGTTACTACGACTCAAAATCGGTTATCACGAATTTTAGACGGTTGGCACAACTTAATATTAGTATTCACAACAAAGTTTGGTTATTTCAACTAATTTTTATTTGTAACACACAAAATATTCATAAATCTAATATAAATATCGTTGAACTAACTATGTTTATAAGTTGTTACCATTTATATACACTTTTCATTTTGGTAGGCACTTTATTTGTCTGTATGTACTTATTTTTGATTTTTTGTAAACTGGAAAGTAATTACATTTTATGCAAACAAGTGATGCACTTGTGGACTCAAGGTTCTCAGTAATCCGCTTAACCATCACAGCTATCTTGACATGTTAGACTTGATAGATAAAAACAATTGCACAAAATTCCATTACTTTACAGTTTACAAAAAATTAAAAAATAAGTAGTTAGCGTTGAAAAAATTATGAGTCTAAAAATATTTTTATATTTTTAATTATATTTTTTTTATTTGATTTCCAATACAACAAGATACAAGGTGGCGCAAAAATAACCTTCCGATGTTTTTTGGCTGTAATTTAAAAAAAAAAATTAAAAACTTTGATTCTTCTTGTGGATTATTTTTATTTGGTATTTTAATTTTTTTTACATCAAGTCGAGAATATGATGTCATGTAAATGGCCACCGCCACAGTTGATTGTCATTTGAGCCCTTTTTATGGCATTTTCCAATACTTTGGCCAAAACTTCCGGCGATAGGTCCTCACATTCTTGACGGATATTGTCTTTAAGAGCTGCAAGAGTCTGAGGCTTGTTGACATAAACCCGCGACTTTCAAAAAGCCCCACAAAAAGAAGTCTGGAGCTGTCAAATCAGGCGATCTTGCTGGCCAGTGCAAATCGCCAAAACGGGAGATTAGGCGCCCGGGAAATGCATTCTTCAGCATATCGGTTTTGGCACGTGCAGTGTGTGCCGTTGCACCGTCCTGTTGGAACCACATGTTTTCCAATCCCAATTCATCAAGTTGCGGCAAAACGAACTCGTTGATCATTGCTCTGTAGCGCTCACCATTCACAGTAACCGTTTGGCCCGCGACGTCTTCGAAGAAAAAAGGTTCGATGACTCCTCCAGCGAAAACAGCACACCATACAGTGACTTTGAGCGGGTGTAATGACTCTTCGTGGGTTACACGCGGATTTTCAGTGGCCCAGAAGCGTAAATTTTGCTTATTTACGTACCCGCTAAGATGGAAATGGGCCTCATCACTCATGATTATTTTTGATGAAAAATCATCTTCCTCTTGGTGGTGATTAAGGATGGCTTGAGCGTATGTTACACGCGATTGGCGGTCAGCAGCTGACAGCTGATGCACCGTCTGGACTTTGTACGAAACATCTTCAAATCTTGTACCAAAATTCGCTGTAAAGACCGTCGACTGATACCCATTTGCGTGGCACGTCGCACTATGCTTTGTCCCATAGACAAAAATCAAAAAAAATTTTTTGTCTCAAATTGTTTTTAAATACAGATTTTTTGAAAGATAATAAGATATCTCAAATAAATGTTAACAAAAAAAAATTTTCTGATTGCTTTTGCCACCACGAGAGGGCGTTAAAAGCAGATAATTTCTTGCAAAAATTACTTAACAGAAAAATGAGTTTTAGTTGTTTCACAAAAATAATTCTGAAAAATTCATTTTTTTTAAAAGTCGCTCGAAATTTGGTTTTCAAGTACTTTGATATATTTGCAGTTAAATTAAAATTTATAATTTAGTATTTATTTACAAAATAACTTTTTTTATTGCTCTGAAAAACACATTTTTTTTGTTGAAAATCCAAAAATTACTTAAGTTTGATGGAGTATAAAAAAAATTATATAAAATTAGATATTTTTTTTTTCTGTTTTTGTAAGTTTATACTCTTAGCTAACAGGGTATTCAAAAATTAGTGCCTATTTTTTACCACAACTTAAAAAAAATGCGTTTTTTGAAATGCCTAATTTTATGATTTTTACTCAAATATCAGGCATTTAAGAGTGTTTAATATCATTGCGCAACACGATTTTATATTTTGAATGTTAAAAAATAAAAAAATTTAATTATATCATTTGTAGACCAAAACCACTGAAGTATTTTCAAAATTTAGCTCGAGTTCTTTTTTTATGGCCCACTGAAGTTTTTAATTTTTTTTTAAAGGCGTTTTGAGTAAGTCAAAAAAAATGTATTAAATCTAATACAAGGTTAATAGATGATTTTAATAAAATTTGATGACGGTTCTTTTCATAGAACTAATTAACCCTCTATCTGCCATTTTTAGGGGTCATTTCAGCCCCTCCTCATAGAACACCACTAACACGTTTAACATTTAAGATAAACTCGGAGACCCAAAATTTGTTGCACAGTGTATGCAACTGTAGCTTTAAGTTATGTAAAATATATCATTAATAATTAGTTAGATCCAATTAAACTATAAATGAGATTCTGTTTCATATTTAAATTACTATTTTAAAGTGTAAGTTGCGATTGACTTCGATTTTGAAGTTTTTTTTGTTTCATATTTTTGTTTTGCTTTATCATATTATTTGCCGTTATTTATATTTTTCAAATTAGAGATGATAGCGTGACACATTTGTTTTTAAGTTACAATACACGCGTGTGATAGTAACTATATTCCAGCAGCGCTAATACGACCATATATTAAATTTTCGGAAATGCGAGAGAAATTTTTATTTTCTATAAAAGTTTCAATTGTATAAAAACCGTAAGTGTTACAAATTTAATTGCCTTTAACATAAGTGATCGTGAGTGCTAGTGGATGAACATACTAACGGGTCCATCTCTATTTGTAATGCAAACAAGGTATAAAAAATAAATTTATAAATTAATGTAACTAATCTGTGGTGATGGCAAATATTTTAAAAAATTCCGATATAATTGATTGTTGGATAGCAGCATCCTCAAACAATAAAATATCAGAGGTGTATAAATATGTAAAACATAAGATAGGCTATTCATATTTTAACAAAAAAAACTTAATACAAAGTATTCAGTTTTTTAATAGTAAAGTGAATAAGTTAAACTAAAAGTTAAAAAGTTAAAAAAGTTAAGCTATTATCATTTTTGTTTAAAAATCCAAAATTTTAATTTTTTTATCAAAATATATCGCACTTAATCAACAGGAGGGTATTAACTTAAAATGTTCAGTAGAAGCAAAACAATTTTAAATTTAATATTAAAGGCACATGAAAAAGAATTTTTAAACCAACCATTTCTTTATCAAAAAGTAGGCAAAATAGCACGATATTTTTACAGCGGATATGAATACTACTCGTCGATTTTTTTCGAAAAGTGGAAAAATAAAAATTTTGATGGAAGTGGGATATGATTTTTTCATAATTTTTTAATGACGTTTACATTGCTAGTTTTCCTCTTTAATTTTTTCATTTATGTTATCTTTCAAATATCCTTATAGTTTTATTTTTGCAAGAGCATTTTAACCGGTTTATCCTATTTTTCAATAAATGATGTTTTTGTATTTTCCACATTGATAATCCGATTCTACCCAAATTTGGCACAAATATATATCTTGCAAATATCAATTTACATACTAAAATTTATTACGATCAGACAATTTTTTTAGGAGTGGTAGCGTTTTTAAGAAAAAGGATATATAGCAGGACCTTGAGTCCTTAGTCCGATTTAAATAAAAATTTACACACACGTTGCTAGTTGCATGTGTATCAGCATGACCACTCTTTGTAATTTTGTGGGCATTATTGAAGCTAAAATTATATTTTTCAATTTCAGGACACATGGGAGGTAGGCGTGTCCTAGGGCCGATTTTTACAAAAATTCTTATTTTTCTTAACTAAGCTATTTTATGCTAGTGTACCAAATTTCAAAAATATCTGACTACTCCTTCTATTTTTGTCCCTTCGTTATATGGGAACGAAGCATAGTGCGTCGTCTGGTCGATGTCGACGGCGCTTCCATGACATCCTCGGCTACAGCAGCAATATTCTCTGCAGAACGGCTACTCCGGGGTCTGCCACGCCTGGCAGCATCTCGTGTTGTGCCAGTCTCTTCGAGGCGAGCGGCTAAACGTCGCAGTGTTTCACCAGTAGGCGTTGGACGGCCAGAAAATCTGCGACGAAATTCACGTTGTGACAAAGTCACCGACTGATTATTGGTCAAATAAATAGTCACCAATATTCCGCGTTCTGGAGCAGTGTAGCGTTACATTGTTTATTAACGTGTATTTCGCATGTGTTTACTACACAAATGTCAAAACAGAACTGACATTAAGGGCCAATCGCATTTTCTGATAGTAGGATTACTTTTGCGCCACCTTGTACAAATCTTATAATTATAGTATTGGATTTTTTTATTGTAATTACATTATTGAATACAAAGTTTTGTATAACAAATATTACTATGAAAAAAACAAATATATTTTAACTAAGTTAAAAAACAAACATAATGAAAAGAATAACAGTGTTAATTTGGACTAAAAAATTTATATAACTCTACCTCAAAATGTAAGGCGTTGCTATTAGATTTATTTGGCGGTAGTAGCGAGTTCCAAAGGCGGATTGAATTTATATAAAAATGACGTTCAGAAACCTGACTTCTATATCTAGTATGAATTATATCATTTGATCTTCTTGAACGCGTAAAGCATATTCTAGCAAAAAGATACACTGGTTCGTGTTAGAATATTATTTTGTGTAATAGCATTAGGGTTTTGATTTTTAACAGATTTCTTAGAGGAACGCCATAAAGTTTATTTAAAAATAGAGAAATATGATCATACTTTCTCAGATTAAAAACATATCTTAATACTGCATTGAAAGTTTTTTCAAGTTTTCCTAGACTTGTTGAATCACAACTTGCGAACAGTCCACATGCACATAATAATATTGGCATGATATACGTTTTTGCAAGTAACATCGAATATTAAGCGGTGTGATGTGTTGAGGGTTCCATAGCGTTCGCAGCACAGAACATGTTTTCCCAGCAGCAGCGGTTACATGATCAGACCATGTGAGTGTGTTGTTAAAAATAATGACAAGATTTTTAGCTTTTTGTACAATTTCGATTCGTTGGTTGTTCAGAGGTAGCATAGGTTCAAGCGACAGTTTTAGTGTTTTTTTCGTTATTATCAAGCATTTTGACTTCGTGGGGTTGAAAGAACTTCAAAAAATTTTTAGATGATTACTATATATTTACAGTAATTATACAAATAAGTACTTATGGGCAACGCAATATTTTTTGTATTAAAATAATATAAAAATGGACTAGTTACTACTAATTTCCTATTATTTGTGTTAAAGTAATGCACAGAGAAAGCTGCTGTCATTACTGGTAGTCCGAAAAGTAATGACTTGTCATTACTGTTTATACTTTAAGAAAAGAAATTTATTAATTTTTTATTTATTATTATTTGCTTTTGGAAAACTTCTTAAAAATATTCTCTTTTTTTTAGTTTCTAGGCTGCAAAAAATACACTTAATGTTGCGTTTTTTTCAACAACAAAATAATGGCAGGAAAACCGCATTCGCTTGCGTCGTTTTTTTAAATAGAGATATAGGAATAAATGAATGACTCACCTTAGCGAACATCCCTTATGTATACATTTCAACAATTTTCTCATACATGTTGTTAAGCTTCAGTAAAGTACATTAAATGTTTAAAGTATTATCAAGTATCAACATCATAAGTCAAGCGATATATTCCCTTTTGATATTCATAGATAACTAAAATATGCAAAATATTTCATAATCATCTAAACAGCAAAACATATTTTTCAAATATTTGCAAAACAAACCCTCCATTATGGTACTCAATATACGCCCACAGACTATAATAGATGAGTGTACTCTATTTTGCATTTTATTATTTTTCCAATACTGCATCCATTTATAGACCTAAAAACAAATTCATGTTTTACATATTATATATGAGGATTTCCATTGCAACTGCTCCGCTACAGGAAAAGCATGTCGGGTTAATGTCGAACTTACTGCAATTATTAGATTATATGATACGAATAAAACATGGAAGAATATAATCAACTTTGTCAAAAATTGGGCGAATTTAAATATATCTCAATTGAATTTTCTTTTTAATATGCAACATTTAACCACGCCTAATCCGACTACTTTTTGGAAAAATTTAAAAAGTTGTTTCATAATTTATTTGTGTTATTGTTGAGAAGTCCTTGATTTTTAAAAAGTCGAGATTTTTTCGAAAAAATATACTTTTTGGGTTAATAATTATTAACTTTTATAATAGTTAAAAAAATAAAAAATTCCAGCAGTGTTGCAAAATTTTATTTTTCTAAAAAAGATGTTGCCAATTCGTTGCATTCGAAATTTTTATTTTTCAGGCGTTCTATTTACCCGATTTGCCTGAAATTTCGCATAGATGATTAAAACTAAAGTAATTTGTAAAATATACGTTAAATTTTGATTTGTTAATTACAACGAGAAAAATTTTGTGAATTATTTCAAAAGTTTGAACATTTTTCAAACTGCTCGATCAATATTTCGCATTTTTTTTTCTATGATACTATACGTCAGAGTTTCAGTTAGGTTTTGAGTATTAAAAATTCTAAGGCCTAGTTTTTAGGATGTAGATTAGCTATGTGTGTTTGTTAAGCTTTTGTTAAACCTAGAATTTTGTTTTTCAGATGTGGTTTATATAGGTTTTAATTAAGGCTTAACCCAGCCTGGTTGGCCAGTTAAACTAAAGTATGAATTAATCAACTAAAAGCAGCTGTTAAGTAATAATTTGTTTCAACCAAAAATTAAAATCGTTTAATTTTACATTTTTTAAACTAGAACTGAAAAACAGTAGGCTCAGTTAAATTCAGTTTAATTTTGTGCTGAGACTACCTTAACAGGTCAATAAACTAAGTTTAATTGACATCCCGAAAACTAGGCATAAATTATATTTTCTAAATTTCAAATAGAAAATAAAAATTTTAATAAAAATCCAAAGATTACATTGTTCAACAAAGAATACACTGTTCAACAAATTCAAATTTTTTCCAAAATTACAAGGTCCGACCTATAAATTTTGATAGAAGAGACAAAAAAAAAAAAAAGACACGTATATCGGCGTTTTGAAAGTTTACATCTGGGTTTCATTTTAGGGGGAGGTAAAGTTTCCCCCAAATGCTAATTTTGTATTGTCAATCGGCATAGAAAATCGAGTAAAGCTTACGTTTAAAGTATATGGTGTGTTCAGCTAATTTATGTAAAATGTCACGGAACCCTTTAACTCCTCAAGGTAAGGGTCTTTTTGGTCCTTCTTTTAAAAAAGAGCAAAAAACACCATTAAAACAGGGATTTAAGGGGTTTAAATGTTCCGCAAAAATATTCGCCGTGAAATTTTACTATAAATCCCTGAATACACCAAAATTCAACATTTTTGTTACGCTTAAAGGGTTAACATATTCTACAAAAATGTTCTCCGTAACATTTTACATAAATTTGCTGAACACACCATATACTTTAAACGTAAGCTTTACTCAATTTTCTATGCCGATTGACAATACAAAATTTTTATTTGGGTGAAACTTTAGCTTTCCCTAAAATGAAACCCAGATGTAAACTTTCAGAACGCCGATACACGTGTCTTGTTTTTTCTTGTCTCTTCTATCAAAATGTATAGGTCGGACCCTGTAATTTTTTTTTTGTGTTGTACGGTGTTATGTTTTATGAAATTATGAAGGTCTGTGAACGTTTGTTATGAAACTTTTCCATTTATGAAAGCTTTGAAATATGATGAATAAATACCCTGCGGGAAATGAAGGGTCGATTGATCCAAAGCGGTCATTCTGTGATATATGATTGGGGGGCACGTCACGAAACTGGTTACTTGCTTATTACTTTTGCCATGCCCGGCGACATGTAGCCCTTAAACCAGTGCAGTCGCACGTGGAAAACTATTCCATTCAAACTACCCCTATAACAGAACACATTGCGCCTAATACGTGACTAGTTTTCCTTCAAAAATTGTTCTCCAGTTCTACGATACGTACACCTACACCAGTCACGTGATAATTTTTTTTCCACTGGGTCTGTTGCATATCACATAAATCCTAAAATGGTCATACTTTGACACTATCTACTTCTAACTTGTCCCGTAGCATAATCATTTCCGTCGGTACGGTGATATTTTACCTTTGTCAAGTTATTCGCCATGTCACACAGTGCTCCATAGGTTGCAATTACCACCTCCTATGACAAGCCCATGTTAAAAGTACCGGGCACTTTCATATAACAGAACCGAAACTAGGACAGGTTCATACACACAAAGTTCTAGCCACGTGACCATACCAGTGACTGGTCCATTTCCCGCAGGGTAATGACAAACGATTTATGAAACAATATCATCACTATGATGAAAATTTTTTCCCAAAATTTCTTAAATTTTAAACATGTTTTCATACAAAATTGTTTAAATTTTTAACTTTTTAACCCTTAAACGTATGATTGCTTACCTAAAACGAATACGTGTGTGATAATTGTTTGTCCACAAAAACATATGCAAGATTAATTATAATCTGCGAATTCACCACTGTATATTAACCTTGAAAGTCTAAATATTACCCGATTTCCACAAAAATTTGGAATATCACATTCAAATGTGAACTAATGCTAATATGCTAAGTTTTGTAAGAAACGAAGGAAAATTTCGCGTGCATAACCTAGAAATTTTCACATAAAAGTGTTAGGAAAGTGCATACAATTTTTGAACTTAGTTTTTATCATTAAATCTTTTTATTTGTGGATGCAAGAACTTCCTCCGCAACTTTGTTCAAATTCTGCTTTACTTTTATAAAATAAAATAAGTAAAATGAAACATTTAAGCACAAATTGTAAAAATTGTTTTTAACTCTAACTTTAAAGAAATGTTACCACTAATAGGTTTTCATATAGGCCAGAGCAATAGTGGAAATAGCAAACAACCAAAAAATGTAACGCATTTGTGCAATATTATTTGTTAGTTTAAGGAAAAGAAAGCATTATAGAAAAAACGGTCGCAGAGAAACCGCTATAATTTTGTAATGTAACCAATCTAACAAAATATTTTGTGTTGATAATGGTAAAGCACAATATATATATTGTGCTCTATCATTATCTATATAACCATTATTTTTGTTTTAGACGTATTGCTCGAGAAGTTCGAAAAATTTTCGAACTTTTGAAATAAATCGCTAAATATTTCGTATGGTAGTTACAAATCAAAATTAAGCATATATCTTACAAATACCTTAAGTTTTAAGCATCAATGCGAAATTTCAGACAGATCTGCTAAATACATCGCCTGGAAAATACGAATTTTAAATGCAACTTGAAAAATATAATTTGCAAAATATTTGCAAAAATTAAAGTTTTTTAAAACTGCTCAAATTGGTTTATTTTTAACTATTCTTAACCGAAAAATTTAATTTTTTTGAAAAAAATCACGACTTTTGACTAACTATGGGCCCCTTATTTTTAGTTTAACCCTACTATAAGTTTGACATTAATTCCACATTCGTTTTCCTGTGTTTGAACATTTGACTTGGAAAGCCTCATCTGTATGTACTAACTGATGAACTAAACAAACATACCAAACACAGTTTTTTTATCTATCGCAGTATGTAAATTTTTGAATGGGTTTAAATTCAAAAAAGGAAAGTAAATACGCAGACATGACATGGTGTGGCATCATTTATTTATTCGCATTTGTTTTTTTTTTTGCTATCCCTCTTAGTGTGTGTGGCTGTGTGATTAAAGTTTTTTTTTTTTGTAAATAATCGTTTATCTAACATTGTACGGAATTCAATGACATTCGCCAACCATTACTCTTACAGCCATCGAGGATTGGAAGTAACAGAAAGTACCTCAAAATTCAGTAAAATCCTTCATAGTTAGTATTAGAAAGCATTTTATCTATTGCTTATTCGCCTTTTTTTTTTGTTTTAGCTTAAAATGATTTATGCGCAATTAAGCTTTCATTGTTGTGTTTATCCTGATTAAACGCATTGCGATTTTTATATATATAAACTGTCTGAGTGTGTACTAGAGTATGTGCGAGCATACATACATACATATGTGTGAATGTGTGTGTTTGATTTTAAACACGCACAATTTATTCTAACTGAACACGTTTATGTAAACTAGACTGGCCCAGGCTTGTATGGAAAAAAAAGTATATTCCGATTCTTTCTTTACAAGCTTCCTTACGTGTATGCCAAAAATTGGCTCAATCGGAAAAATAAAAGTATATTCCGATTCTCTCTCCACAAGCTTCCTTTTATTAAAATATATACATTGTCTCAATCGGAAAATATCAAGAATTACTACACTGACAAGAAATTTTCCATAAAAGTGCAACAGTTATTTAAAAAGTTTATCGGAAAAGTTGTTTCACTGGTGTATACAGTTCAACTACCACCGAAATATATTTTTTAACTTTCTCTCTGTTATTCAATAAACAAAAAAAACGGACTTTCCGTTATAAATAGTTAAAATATTCAGATAAAACTTTCTATTTAAACCAAAAACTTTTTATATTATATTGAGATGCCTCTATATGATGCCGTTTTTGGAATTCGTCTCTTATATTACGTGCAATTACTACACTGACAAGAACGTTTTCATAAAAGTGACACAGTTATTTAAAAAGTTTATCGGAAAAGTTGTTTCAATGGTATATACAGTTCAACTACCAAAGAAATATATTTTTTAACTTTCTGTCTGTTATTCAATAAACAAAAAATACGGACTTTCGGTAATAAGTAGTTAAAATATTCAGGTAAAACTTTCTATTTAAAACAAAAACTTTTTATATTATATTGAGTATTGAAATAAACGAAAACAATCTATTGTTTTCACCGATTTTGTCAATTAATGTTTTAATAGTTGAAAAAATATACAATTGTTTTAAACGAAAAGTAAGTACTCATTTTTTTAACTGATTTTCAATTAATTTACTGTGTATATTCAGTATTCTTTACGAAAAAAATATTGTCAGTGTTATCGTATTTGTTTATGTATTTCTGACTGTGTATTCTTGTTTTGCAGTGTATTTATATAATTAGGTCATTGTAAATACCTTTCCCATTATTTTCTGCGACCTGAAGTAATTCCTCTCTATATTTTCCAGGTAAAATTAAAAAGAATAAGTAAAAGTGTATTTATTAGAGAAAAGTTTAAACTTTTTAAAAGTTGTTTAGCTTCCTAAATATGAATCTGAAGTAAAAAATGTTCCACCGGCTCGCTTTTCCTAGTTATGGACCATTCTGTATTAAACCCTTTTACCCGAGCAAAAAAGGTTTATTTTTTAAAACTGCGGAGATGTCTTTAAAATCATTTTTATTTTTTATGGGTTTGAATCATTTGAGTAAAACTATGTTGGGAAATGTGTAAGAGTATTTTGGAGCACTGGCGGGGCTAGAAAATGGTCTTTTTTGGAATTGTAATCACAACATTCAGATTTCTTAAACACTTATGATATACTAAAAGCTCGTTTATGGCATGCACTCCACTAAATAAAACCAGGAATGGAACTTGCAAGTGCATTGAGTAGATCCAAAAATATATTTGAAATTGTCCAAAGTTTCGAATCAAAATTGTTTTTAAGTACACAAGGAAT
Source organism: Delia radicum (assembly GCA_021234595.1). NCBI lineage: Eukaryota > Metazoa > Arthropoda > Insecta > Diptera > Anthomyiidae > Delia > Delia radicum. The sequence goes on from CM037852.1 coordinate 139,602,264, forward strand.
ATACTTTAGGTGGATGGTTCAAATTACGTATTTTAACTTCAGATTCGTGTTTGGGAAACCAAAATATTTAACAAAAAGTTGTATTATAAGTCTTTGCAAAAACTTTTCTATTCGGATTAACTCTGAAATCGTTGATCTATAGCGACCTCTAAATATTTACCGATTTGGCTAAAATTCGGACTGAGCATTACTGAACACTATTAGAACAAAGGCAACTCTAAAACTAGGCAGCCTCTTTTTTTTGGGCCACCCTAGTGTGAACACTATTTCATTTGTTAAATTAATGGGCTTCCGTTTAAGAATTTTAAACAAAATAAATGTAAAATAAATCCAATTCGTAATTTTTATTATACATTTATTATTTAAAATAGTATGTTACACAGATAAAAATAATTGTGGTGTTGGCTCACTTTCAATTAAAACTTTGTTATATTAATGAACAAATTAATTTTTTAAAAAACATTTTTGTTGAAGCTTAATTTGTAAATACAAGTAATATGTTTGTTTATGTAACATAATTTTAAATGAAAATAATAAAACAATACAAATGATTTTTTTTTTCGGTGTACCACACATACAATTACACTGTGCACCAGTGAAAAAAACACAAGAAGTTGACTATATAGGTTCGATTGTACTACTAAAAGGTAGTAAAACCCTATACTCGGTTTGTCCAGATTGGTGACCAATTCCTTTTTATGGGCCTCTAAAGTTTCTGAAAAGCAGTGGGACCCTCAAAATATGGTATCATTAGTTTTTGCCCTAAATCTTAATAAGACTTGGTGCTACGGCTTAACTATGTTTGGCAATAATGTGGCTAACAGTCCACTGAACAAATTATTTCAACATTTTATGCCAAAAAAATATATTTTTCCTGGAGTTTTTTTGAAAAAACATAGGAAAAAAATATGTTTTTTTCACTTTTTCCAGTATTACTTACAGGGACTGTTAAATTTTTCCTAACAATATTTGGCAAAAGTGTAGCCAAGGTAAGGCCGAACAACACTTCTGAACATACCAACACAATCTGAACATGTTTAGGTACACTAAATAGCTCATAAAGACCAACATGTACATTAAAATTTGTGTTTTTGGCTAGACTATACTTTTATTGCAATTTTTTTTGCACGTTTTTTTGTATTTTTGTTAAACAAATGAAACATTTTTTATGTCAGAGTTAGTTCAAAGTCCTGCATGTAGACCCAGAGGATTTTAAAATGCTATTTGGCCCGCCCCTTTTTGTGGGCGTGGATATAAGAATGAATTCAAATAATAATTAAATTGTATTACTTAAGTGGAAAAAGCATAATAAATGATTTTGTAAACATTTATCGCGTGGGGAAGGTGCCCCCAACATAACTCACCGACTACCAACAACCCCCCACACCTCCGAAAACTCCCTGCAATTTTTTTTTAATTTTTTTACATATTTGGGGTATAAGGATTCGACACAGCCGAGTTAAAGATGTTTTTTACTTTAATTGTTATTGTTACATTTCTTGTGCTGCTGATTTCAATATTTTTAAGTTTTATCGTTCCTGCGATCGCGAACAATAGCATTACAATTTGCGTTTTCCTTAACTATGCAACATGTATCAATTAAAGTTTTGGATCAGGTATAATTTTTTTAGAGGGGCGATATTTACCCAGATAATTTTTTAAATTACAATTTTATCTCGAAAATTCATTCAAAAACTTCAGTAATCGGAATAACACGTGTGCAAAAAGTTAAAGAAAAACAAATAAATAAATATATATATACTTAAATTTTGCAAAAATATTTTATTGAGGTAGTGGATACCTTACCGACCCCTAAATTTTAGTTTGGGGTTCGTCTTTAGTGAAAGCATACATTAAATAGCAATATTTTGTAATTTTTTGATTGCAGTTTTCAAAAATAATAATTCCAAATTTTATCGCGATTGGTGCGTGTACTTTTTTGACATTCGCGAAAAAGTAAAAACATTTGTCTTCATAGTTTTTCATATCCTATGCGACTGTGCTATGCCAATTTTGATATTTGCAAAAAATTTAAAAACGTAAAGCCCTAATATACATGTACAAAAAAAAAACTTTAAATAATAAAATATAAATTAAAAAACAAAAACCATAAGTTCGTACAAAAAAAATATTTTTCTTGTAAAAAACAGAAATCCAAATAAAAGTTTAATGGGGGTCGGTCTTACATTTTATCCATTTAGAGGCAACTGCGGGGGCTTTTTGTGGATTTTTTAGTCAAAAACGACAATTTTTAAGGTGCAGAGTAGCCTTTATGAGCTGTTTAGAGTGCCTAAACACGTTCAGATTGTATTGGTATGTTCAGAAGAGTTGTTCGGCGTTACCTTGGCTACACTTTTGCCAAATATTGTTAGGAAAAATTTAACAGTCCCTGTAAGTAATACTGGAAAAAGTGAAAAAAACATATTTTTTTCCTATGTTTTTTTCAAAAAAACTCCAGGAAAAAAATATTTTTTTGGCATAAAATGTTGAAAGAATTTGTTCTGTGGACTGTTAGCCACATTATTGCCAAACATAATTAAGCCGTAGCACCAAGTCTTATTAAGATTTAGGGCAAACACTAATGATACCATATTTTGAGGGTCCCACTGCTTTTCAGAAACTTTAGAGGCCCACAAAAAGGAATTGGTCACCAATCTGGACAAACCGAGTATAGGGTTTTACTACCTTTTGGTAGTAGAATCGAACCTATAGAGCCAAGATCTTGTGTTTTTTAAAAAGTCTTTTTTTGTTGCATAGTGTTATCGTTGTGTTTACATCATAAAATAAGACAGAAATTCAAGAATTATTCTTGAAAAAACAAATTTAAATAAACTTATTTAGCAAATATGGCACCACTGCTGAGGAGCTTCATTGCTGACTGGGATCTCAAGAACTGCAAATCAACAATCAGATTATACCTGGAGCTAAGATCTAGAAATTTGACATAGAGGCGGGGATTTTCGGAAATCTCAATTAGGAGTCTTGAAAAGGGAAGCAAATCGGCCCCTGGCGGACTGCACAAACCGCTTTGGCTATAAATTTGAAATTTAATATGGGCTATTCCCAAAAATATTTTAAACTATGGTAATATTTTTTTATTATTTCATGGCATATTAGTACGATTTTACACGATAATATATCACTATTAAGGCACATCAAATCCGTTTGCGTGTACCAATTTATGGCGTTTTAAAGTTTAAAACTTTAAAACTTAAAAATCGAAAAATATGGATCGAATGGAATTCGACCGAATAATCGGTTAAAATAGGTCGATTAACCGGTTTATATGGATTTTCACCCAAAACCTTTAAATTTTCTTAACTTTGGCTAAAAAAAAATTTAAAGAAAGGCTTAGGAGAACAAACGCTATATAAAATATCATAAAATTCTTTTAAAATTATGTGAAAGCGACCCTAAAGCCTCTAGATAACATACTTTTATCGGCTTTGGGAAATCATATAGAAAATTTGTTATTCGTTTAAAGCAGGGGTGCCCAAGGCCTATGCGCTTGGTACTCATTTGTTTTTGTAAAAACACTTAGCTATAGGCTGTGTGTTTTAATACACATATAGAGCGCTCAGCACTAGCAATACGAAATACACAAACAACTTTGTCTTATTAGTTTTTTTTTGTCGTTCTTCACTGTATACACGCAAGCGCAAAGCAACAACAATTTCGTATGCTTTGCTGGTAAACATTGAAATATTTTTTTCTTTGTATGTATTGGTTTTTACAACAAAAAATATTGAATAAAAATTAGTTTTTCTTTAAATGTATTAGTGTTTGCTCTTCCATAAGGAACTTTTGGGCACTCCTGCTTTAAAGACTCAAATTAATGTTAACCAATAGTTCTATGTATTTCAAGACGAGGCTGCATTTGTTATTAATCGATGACACACAACTATTTATCAATTTACAAATTAATTCTGTAGGAATCCGAATTATTGTATTAGTATTAGTATGAACATAAAAGTTTAAAATTTTCATTGCTTTAAAAGAAAAGTCTTCCGAAATTTTATTTTTACAAACAACTAAAAAATATACAATTAAAACTTTTTTAATGTACAAAATTTCTATTTCAACTAAATTTTACAAAATGTTTCGCCAAAAATAGCTTTTTGTTGTCCAAAAGAATTAAGTTTTTTAAAGATAATAAGAAAAATGACATTTAATGACAACATTTTGTTTTTCGAGAGCCCTTATAGTCCAAAATAAAACCCCAAGATTCTAAGACATGTTTCACAGAAACATCGAAGAAAGCTTTTTAATTTTGAACGATTAATCGATTAATTACCAATTTTGTCGATTACTCGACACGAATAACCGGTTAATCCATTTTAGCTATTTTTCGAATAATCCCTTACCGCATAACCGCCTAAAAATATTTTGTTATACAATATTTGTAAATATACTAACTTATAATAGTAATAAATATTTTGGCATTTTTAAATTGAAAAAATAACAAAAGCTAAAAACAAATCTAAAAATTATTTTATTAGGAAGTTTTGTAAATTACTAAACAAACGAAAATATATTATTTTTTTTTTTATTAATTAATAATCTTATAATTACAAATTATATACTATTACCCTAACCGAGCACTAGCTACTATGGCCTTCGGCGCGTTGTAGCGAAAACAGACCAGTGCCTCTGGTGGGAACCCACGACCACCGCACTTATAAGCCAGCACGCTACCAACTAGCCTAAAATATATAAATGTAAAATTTGTGACAGTAAATTAAAAAATTTGGTAATCTACCAAAAATATGTATACATCCACTAATGGAAATAGAATTCAATCGTTAGGAATTCAATCTTTGTTAATTCAATTTAATTTTACTCAGTCAATTAAAAAAAAAAAAAAACGCTAAATTGAAAACAATTCCTAAAATTGAAAAAAATCGTTAAAATTGAAGAAAAAAATAATCGCTAAAATTAAAATTGCTAAAATTGTAGAAAACTGATTAAATTTCAAAAAATTGCAAAAAATTTAAACAAATCGCCGAAACGGAAAAAAAATTGCCAAAAACTGAAAAAGTCGCTAAAAATTAAAAAAAAGTCGTTAAAAAAAAGTCTACAAAATTGATATAAAAAAAATCGTTCAAATTTTAAGAAAATTAAGAAAATAAGAAAATGTAAAAATCGCTAAAATTTAAAATAAATATCAAAAAATTGCTAACATTTATAAAATCGCCAGTTTCGGCGATTTCTGACAGTCCAAAATTGAAAATCGATTGCGTTAAAAATCATTTGAGTTTCCAATGATTGAATTTCCAATAATTGAACTTCCAACGAATAAATTCCCAATCTTAATATATAAAAACGTTGGTGCGTATGTTGGTACTCTAATAACTGTTGAACCACTAATGCTAACGACTTCGTATTCATACCATATGTTCCTTTGGTTCTCCGATTTGCATAACTTTTTTTTTGTACCCGATAGGTGGCGCTGGGGTCGAGATTTTCCCAAACAGTTTATTTACGGTCCAATTTAGCTCAAATTCGCAACATATATTATGTACATAAAACTAAAGTTGCTGACAAAGTTTTTCATCTGTAGGTGGCGCTGGTGTTAAAATATTCACGAAAACGTATATTTTTTTTCAGTCATATTCATAATATTATTAAATGCAATGTATTTAGGCACAGAACTAATTTTTAAACACAAATTTAGGCGTTTTATTTGCACATAAATATTAGCCATACATGGGAGTTATTATTTTTCGTCAATTTGCGTTTTATTTCCACATAAATATTAACCATTCATAGAAGTTATTATTTTTCGTATGATTTTATTATTATAATATAAGTAACACAAATACTATTGCCAAAAAATTTGAATTCAATTAAATTTTAATAACATTTTGATAACGATGAAAAGTTCCCAAGTACGACATAAACGAATATATATAGATTGGCTTTTCAGTTTTTATTATTTACTTTTCTCTTTACTTCAAATAATGTCATATAATATAATTTTGAATTATTTTATTATTTAATATTAGCTAAAAGAATTATTTTATAAAACAGAAGCTTTAAAATGCCTTTAAGACGTCGTGGTAATATTGGCCGCGCTACTAGAAATGCTTCAGGTACCCAAAGAATACGAAATCAATTAACACCAGAACAACAATCCCAACGTCGAGAAAACGAACGTGAATCAAGTGCTGTACGTCGCCAAGCTGAAACAAATGAACACCGTATGCAACGATTGGCCACTATGCGGATAACGAGACTCACATCACGTAACCGCGCATCAGATTTAAATCGTACTTTAAGCCAGTTGGGTAACAGAAGCCGTATGCAGATTGAAAGAGCCAAGTCTTTGTCCTCATTTCATCGAATTGATTTTGAATATAGTCCAGAAACAGACTTTGTAAGGTCCAACAACGTGGACCGGGTCAGCTAGTTGATTGATAAAATCGAATTAGCTATATTTATTTAAATTCATATTTTTAAGGAACTCAATAAAAATAGAATTTAATATTCGAAGCTCTGTATAAGTAGGAACTACCTATATAGAAATATTGATTGTTAAATTTTTATTAATATATTATATATAATAATATATTTTTATTATTAATAAAACTCATTCTCAAAATACTTTTTTATAATGTGAGCAAGATTTAATCGTTTTTTTGTTTTATTTAAAACGTTTTTTAGGCTGGTTTTCTTCCTTACCGTAAGGTAGATATATGCATTTTTTTGTAGCGTTTTTTACGCATATAATAATGTATTTTACGCCGAAATTCGGTAAAATTACTCATTTATTTCAAAATTTAATTACATTTTTACACACTTGCGAAGTAAATTTATAGACTTTTTGTTCACCAACTTACACGTAACGTGTGTATTTATTTCCACTTACACACTTAGAGTAAATTTAAACAACGTATAGTATTAGGAGTACAGTTTCCTACTATACGTAGGGTAAATTTAAACAGAAATTAATTGGAGAGTTGTTTAATAAACAAACTATAGAAATATACTTTCTGTCGTTAGTATTTAAATATTGACAGTTAAATTGTGAAAGGCGTGGTAGAGAAGAATGAGTGTATTTTCTAAAACTCATAACTACATTGCAAATTTTCAATTTTTTCTGAATCAGACTGCGCAGTTTCTGGTATTGAACCTTCGTCAGTGACCCTGTTTTTTGAATTTTTTGAATAATGTAATATTTGTTATATTTTTATTTGTTCGATTGCGTCTATATGAAATTTTCTGTGCAATCACTGACCGTGGTATAGATAAACTGATTTATAATGCCACATGCACTCGCACTACACGTTAGACAGAGCGCTTTAGCCCTCTGAGCTATTGTCAGGTCGAGTTTTGTTGTGATTAAAACTAGTTTTATTCAATACACGGTGTTTTTTTTTTTTTTGTTCTTGCATACATAATCTCAGAAGTACAACTCCAACAACACAACAGTTCTATTTTTAGAAACTTACCTCACTCTAATGTCCACTGTTTTCCCATATGTTGTAAGTGATGCCATATCTATGATATATTCTGTGTATATTCGATAGATGGCGCTTAAGTAGTTAGGGAAGAATTGCCAGAGAGCACAGTTTGATTTTTGTTTGAGTTTGAATTTATTTTCAAAAAAAAAACCTCCAATAATTCATATACAATTTTTAACAAAACAAGTTTGTTTAAATAAAAAATTATTTCAATTGAATTTATAAGAAATTCAAACATACCAACATAGCAAAAATACAAACAAAGGAAAAAAACTGTTTTTTTTTACGTTTTGTCAGTTATATAATAAATGTTGTTTTAAAAGACTTTCAGTTGTTTTTACTACTTGTATCGGTTATTTAAGCAATGTTTAAAAATAAATATCAAAATGGGTTGAATATACAGAAAAATCAGTAGTCCTTTTTTTTAATTGAGTTTTCAGTTGATTTAATAGGTATTTAAGGTAGTCTTTAATTAATAATATTGTGAGTGTAGCCAACTGCAGAGCTGAATTATTATATTTTTTTTTTTCATAAAATAAACTTCGACATATAACGAAAAACAAAAACTTAAAATAACCTCAAATGAAATATGAAAATTCCACATATAATCTTTGCGTCTGTATAACAATAGTATATCTGAATACATTTTATTAAAAACATTCAAATGAAACGTATATAATAAATATTATTCAAACATGAAGAACTAAAAAATGAAATGAAAGAAAAACAGATACATTTGTGCTGAAATTAAATTGAATGGAAAAATAAAACTATAATATTTACGAAGAACAATTAAATTTTTATTGATTTTTAATTTAAATGAATGGAAAAATAAAATTGAAAATTTATTTTTTGGAATATTTAAGTAACAGAATAAATATCCTTGTACAAGAGCAATGTGTGAATATACAAAAAATTTTATTTTTAAAAAAATTACTTAAAATTTTTGCTGTATTTAAAATACTTAAATATAAGTAGTGATTAAAATATAAAAACATACTTTTCACATTAGCTTTGCTTTTGTTAATTAACTTTAGTTTTTTAATTACATATAAATTTCAACTAACATTTTGTTATAACTTAAATTCTTTTTCATGTACTTGTATTTAATACTTGTTTTCTAACACTCTCATCACGATTTTTAAAATTGCACATTTTGTTTTCGAAACACCTCAAAAACTTTTGACAAACATGATTTCCTATTACGTTTTACACTCATTTCAGTTGTTTAACATTTGTTTGTAGTTTCTTTTTTTAGATTCTAATGGGTTCATTCATACAAAGGCAAAATTGCATTTCACAGAAATTCAATTAAAATCGTGATTGCATGCAATATCATAACATCAAGTTTATAGTACTTTTGTTTTACACCATTTGCATCATTTGCTAAAAAGCTTCAACAAACTTCGAAAAACTTTTTTAGGGCGGCTATTTTTGTATCGAAAAAAGTTTTTATTTTCACATGGTGTTAAAAAATAAAGAAGTAAATATAATGTTTGCAATAACCTATAAAAGTGGATGAAGTATTCGTGGTTAAATATAGACAAATTTTGCACCTCAAAACCTAGTACTTCAGTCATTGGCGTTGCTAGACAATTTTTCTAGGGGGGGCACCGGATCCAACAATTAAACAAAACTTTTTTTTAACATTGTTTTTTAATGAAATAAAATTAAAAAAAATCAAAAACAGAACAATTCAGTACAATAAAATGACATTTCCTTTAAGGTATTATTATTGTTAAAAATTAATATAAGCTTAGAAAATATCAGTTTATTTAGTAACACATATATTTTATATACGAATTCATATAATTATATTTGGTTGAATACATTGGCAGACAAAAACATATAAGTGCATATAAAATAATGTATTATAATATACAAACGTTTTTACTCGGGTACTTAAGAAAAAAGAACGAATAATAAAAAAATAAATAACCTGGACGTTTATTTATAAAACAATAAAATAAAAATAAAATCACACGAAAGATTTTGTACTATTTAGTGAACACATAAATAATATATTAAATTAAATACAAATTGCACTCTGAATATTATTCAAATAAAATTTTTCTATTTTTTTTACAAAAAATATTCAATATCTCTTCAGGAGATATGTCATATTTTACTACTTCATTCTCAATGTTTAGTATAGCTAAGCTTGAAAATCTGTCCTGATTCATGGTACTACGAAGCCATGTTTTTATTCTTCGCATTGCTGAAAAACTTCTTTCGCAGCCAGCAGAACTTATTGGGAGGCTAACTGCTACTTGTAAGAGTTTATATACGTTTGGATAAATGTTCTTATCAATTTTAGAACGAATCATATCTAAGTTAATCGAGTTTTCCGAGCTCGTGTTTTTAAACATATTTCTAAGTACAACAATTTCAGATTTCATTGAATCACAATCAATTTTTAAAACATTTTTATAATTATCAATAAATTCTGCAGCTCCCTTCAAATCTAACTTTATAAAAGCATTAACAGATTCAGCTAGTGGAACGCTTTGAAACCTATAGTTTAAATTTGAGATAATGCTATCAATAACCGGGTAGTATACGTTTACTTTCCAATAATCTTTTGCAGATATATCATCTGGCAGATCCACAAACTTACTTTTGCCCAATGTGGTTTCAACATGAAAATCTTTGTCCAATAAATTTCCTTTTTTTCTCTTTGAAACTCTTAATGGATCCAAAGATATGTCATTTTCCTTAGCAAAATCTTCAACTTGACTCCATAATTCATCGAATTTATTTCGATTTTCCTCAAATGTGTTTATTGTTGCGTTCACGCTATCATGCGCTTCCCCAAGCGTAGCACTTGCAGTTTGGAAATATTTATTCAAAACATTTATCATTAATAGAGCAAAATGAAAGACATGTAAGCTCACGATAAAATCAGGCTTACTAATTAACGTTAACAGCCCAAGAGCTTCCACAGAATTTTTGTCTCTTGCTTGACATATTTCATCTTCAAGGGCACTTTTTATAGACACATAATTATTCATAATAGATTTGCAATTTTCATACCTACAGCTCCATCTGGTTGAGCTAAGACTTCTTATCTCTAAGTGATTAACTTGAAGAGCTTTGCTGATTCTTTTTAAATCACTGTGATTTCCAGGCTTTGAAAAATGAATACATAAAGCCTCTACTGCATTAAAGAAAGTTTGTGCTGCGGATATATGTGAACATGAATCTACAATAATTAAGTTAAGTCTGTGGGCAAGACAGTGAATAAAAATGGCTTGTGGGTTTGATTCCTTAATTTTAGCTTGCAAACCATTTTTGAAACCAGACATAACATTAGCACCATCATATGATTGTCCAATTACTGGAATATTCGACAATTTTTTAGCTTCCAAAAATTCAAAAATTAGTTTTTGTAGTGCAGTAGAATCACGGTTAATGGAACAGTCTACGAAGCCAAGGAATCTTTCTTCGACTTCTAGGTTTTTGGCATACCTTATTGTTATTGATAGTTGCTCCTCTTTATAACACCTAGCCTCGTCAACCCCCAGCAAAACTTTGGTAATGGGTGCGATAAAGTAATGCATTACCTTGTAATGTGTACTCCTTACCCGTATCATTATTTTCCAACAAGAAGTAATGAGTTACCGATAATTGGACACTCATAGATTACCTTGTAATGAGACCTCATTACATTTTACATTACTTCAAAACATAAAATAATGACTTACCGATCATCAATTACATAATGCATGAATTATAAACGTAAAGTAATTATTAATATATATTTTTGGAAATCTATTTATAGACACATTACTTTGCGATTTTTTTGAGCATAATGGTAAGGTGTATATTTTTAATATCACGAACGAAAACACGAAGCACAACAACTCATCTACATGTTAAGCAATAAAATATTGTATGTATCGATAGGTCAGTTGGTAGAGTTCTCGCCTAACTAATTGTTAAATACCAGAGACCCCAGGTTCGAATCCCAGCATGACCAAGTTATTTATTTAATAAAAAAAAAGTTATTTATTTAATTAAAAAAAAAATATCTGTAAAAAAAATTTTTATGCATTTTTTTTTTATGAAAATCTATTTATAGACACATTACTTTTTCCCACCATGTAACCATATAAGTAACCAGTTACTTTACCCATTACAAGGTAATGAGTTACCTTGGGGCTCAACGCCTGTAAAATTCATCAATGAAGTAACGTGTAAAGTAATGCATGAGGCCCTATGGCGATACATTACTTTACCCATGATTTGGTAATGTGTGGTTTTGCTGGGCCATTAATGAAAAGAAACCACACTCTTTTACATTTTCAGTAATAGTATTTATGACAACACTTGCACTTATTTCAATAATTTCGTTTTGTATTGTGGAACTGCAATAATTTTTTGGTTTATTGAAATGTAATTTAAATGAAGCATCGTATTTTGCCAAATTGTCTGCTATTTCCAAAAAATTTCCGCGGTTTTTTGAATCATTATCCTCTTTATGTCCTCGAAGGGAGAGTCCTTGACGCGTCAAAAGCAATATAATATCTATAATCTTCTTAAGGTACTCACGGTTTTCGATAATTTGTTTTGAATGTTGCTGCAGAATTTTATCGTGTATATTTTCATCTCCTAAGCTTTTATACATTTTGTAGCCTTCAATGCTTTGAATGTGACTACAGGATTTATCATGTTTTTTGAGAGCTTCGCCTAATTTTTTTCCATTTTTCAAATCCCGACACAACAAATTTTTCATTTTGCTCTTTAGATTCCTTTGAACTAAAATGACGGCAAACAAAACAGAATGCCTTATCAGCTTCAGCACTATATTCGAGCCAGTCATATGCTTCATAATATTTCGATGTAAACGATCTTTGCTTACCATTAACAACTACTTTTTTGAAAGCTATTTTCGGCTGTTGAGGACCAGAGTCTTTTGTTCCCAAATCACTCACATTCGATCTTGTTAAACTACAACTTGATGCTTCGGGATCCTCAAATGTTTGAAAAGATGCAGAAGTTTCAGCTTCTTCTCCGGCTGTATCAACATCTCTTGATTCGGTAGTTTTAGCAGCATCAGCAACTTTTGATTTTTTAAAAAATAAGCGAATATCCTGCACTTTTTTCATTTCTAAAACTAGAAAGTTTTTTTAATTTTAAATCAAAACTAAAAAAGTTAAATAATTACAGACTATTGTTATAAACCATTTATATAAAAACCATTGTCTTTATTGCAAAACTTTTTATATATGCCAATAGAGTTGTGTAGATCGGGAACGAACTAGTTCAATTGAACTAGTCCTTACTTTGAACTACTTAGCATCAGCGGTGTAATACTCTTACATAGCATTCACACTAGAGTGTTTAAACACGTGTTTTGCGAAAAGAGTAGAAAAGAATAAAGGAGCTGTTGGAATATTATAAAAATTTATAAACACTTTAAAAAATTATCGGTAGAAATTAATGGTATTTTTCAACACACTTTAAAAAAAATGTCCTATAAAACTCTCCGTTATATCAAAAAATTTCAAGTTTCTTAATTTCAAGACAAAAACATAGAAAAAAAAATGAAAATCCTGGGGGGGGCACCGAACGTTCTGGGGGGGGCAAGGCCCCCCCCAGACAGGCCTATCTACGCCAATGACTTCAGTTTTAGATATCGCAAAACATTTATAAAAAAATGTAATTATTTATTGAAATCCACTTGTATTTATACACACAGAGAATAAATTGGTTAGAATTTCATTGTATCTAACCAAATTTAATCAATATTTAATAATTTTAATTGTAAGTACTTAAGATTCATCATCAGAATAATTAAACTATATTGTAAACTGAAAATATATAAAATTAACCAAACCACAGTCACATCATTCAAACTATTGGTTTTACTTATCAATATTGAAAAAATATTATCTTCTACATTACCTTTAATACCAACAACCAACCACTTTTCGGAGATTTTATTCCTTGAATAAAATATTTGCAGTAGTTTCGCCTGCAAAAAAAGCATAACTGTTTCTAAAATATAAGTTTTCGTTACCATTTTTAAAACAATGTAAAATTATTATAAGAAGACAAGAATGGAGCAAATTTAATGATTAATAAGTTTTTGTTAAAGTTCTGCATATTATGGAGGCTCTAACTTTTCTAAAACTTCGGGTTCTGATGAGATCTTTGGCCAGATCGAAATACTAGTATAAACCTAGCTAATATGTTTAATTTGCTTTATTTTTGTAAATATACGGAGGTTGGAAGCTCGTTCTAAATAAAAAAAAATATAAAATAAAAAAAGTATTTAATAGTTTTGGTAACAATAATAAAATATTAAGATTAGCAACCCAATTTCTATTGTACATACAAATCTATTTTTAGACATTAATATTTAAACATTAAAGAAAAAAAATATTCACGGTAGAAATTTGAAAATACAAATTCATATTTAGTTTAGGCTAGAGGTAAAGTAATTGCCTAACACGCAGAAGGTCGCCGGTTCGAGCCCAGTTCGCGGAGAATAGTTTTTTATTAATAAAATAATTTTAAAATAAAGGGTCCGCCATCTAACGTTTTTTTTTTCAACTAGTGCTTATTTCGTGAATGGTAACACTTAGCTCATGTCTGATTTGACTAATAATTAGTTTTATCTTTCCGCTGAACGAATATGGTTGTGTATACGCTTGAACAACGCTGGGAAATATTGCGACATTACTTTGAAAATCATGGTTATGTTGCAGAATGTGTGCGAAAATTCAAATCCACCTCGGAGCTGCGATTTGACACCGTTGGACTATTATTTGTGGGGTGCCGTCAAAGATAAGTGTTACGCCAACAAGCCAGAGACAATTGCCGCTTTAAAGGACAATATTCGTGAAGCCATTGGTGAAGTACAGCTCCGCACAATCGATAATTCGATAATGTGCTTAAAAATTGGACCGATCGTGTAGGCTACTGCATGGCCAGCCGAGGCAGCCATTTGAATGAAATTATTTTTCATTATTAACCGGAAGGATTGTACTTTCAAATAACATAAAAATTCGAAATTTGTAAATAAATGTCGGTTGTTACATTAGTAGTAAAATTTAATAATAGTGATAGTACGTGGAACCACAAAAATTCGGTTGCAGCTACAAAACTGTTTTCTGTGTGTTTCTATTGATAAGATTTACGATATACAATATTTTGTGTACACTTAGAATACTATGTAGGTAAAGACCACTGCAAATGTAGTTTAAAACAAATGAAATTTCATTTAAAGAAAGGACGACTTACATTACAGTAAATTCAACTAACATTGTCATTTGTTTTTTAATGTTCAATATAACAAACATTTTTTTTTTTTTTTTTTTTTAAATAGCAAAAAACTACTGTACTACAAAGTTAGTAAAAAATTAAACTTGTTCTTCAATTGACTGAAATTTACACACAAATAAAGAAAATGTATTACAACCCAAACAACTACATATTTTTAAAGCATAAGTCCCTGAGTGTATAAAATTGTTTTAAAACCTGTTAAGTAGATTTGTTAGGCTATTCTAAAATATGCATTAAAGTTATTAAATGTGCCAAAATGTCGATTAACAAAGTGTAAAAAATATCGTGATGTAGGGTGGTTTCCGGTTTCTATACGGATTTAAAACGCCGTGTCAAAATATGTTAGGAGTTAGAATTCTAAGCTATATCAGAGGTGCCAAGTCGCCCTATTTATTCATCATACATTTAACGTACATGTAATAAAAATAAATGGTTATAAGTTGCGAGATAGATCATTTCTGAAATTTTGGGAAATATTAGCGGTGCCACGCAAATTGTTTCAGTGCCAATCTAGTACGGGAAATATCTAATTCCATGTTCTGGCTAGGCATGAAAAGCGGTAAAGTCGATTAGATGTGATTTCTAAAGAAGCAATCGATTTGTATATTAGATATCAGTAGAAATAGGGATTATTTGTTGCAAGCAGCTTTCCTTTGCTCAATCACACAAATTATTGCCACAAAAATATAAGGTTCTGTGGAGGTCCATTGTTTAAGTAACCCATACAAGTAGTAAAAACAACAGTAAGTCTTTAATATAGGATGTTTTTTATAAAGGCATAGAACTTTGAAATGGAATAAAACAAAGATGAATTTTTTACTTTACATGAAATTTAATTTCTTCGAAAGATAATTTTCTGGCATTATAATTTAAATATGACTTCTGGCATATGACCGCCACGGCTGGCTCGGACGTAGTCTAATCTGGGAGACCAATGGTTGATGATTTTTTCCAACAAATAGTCCAGCGGTGTTAAATCGCACATTCTTGGAGGCCAATTCACGGGTCCGAAACATGAAACTATGCCGATACGAAACGTTTCCTTTAATAAATCAATTGTGGCACGAGCTGTGTGACATGTTGCGCCTTCTTGTTGAAACCACAGCTCTTGCACATCATGGTTGTTCGATTGATGGACGAAAAAGTCAGTAATCATGGCTCTATAGCGATCACCATTGACGGATACACTGATTGGGGTCTTCCTCTACGCTACGCTCTACAGCAGCAATAATTTCTTCTGTACGCATTGTACGATGTCTATGTTGATGCATATTATCATATAGAGTAAACGTGGTGCGAAAACGTTCCATAGTTAATCAAATTAACAGCTCTGATCGACGATTATGTTGACCGTAAAATGGACGTAGTGCACGATAAGTATTTCGAACAAAACCATGATTTTCAAAATAAATTTGCTCAATTTGGAAGCGTTGTTCAGGCGTCAGTCTAGTCATGTTGAAATGATAAACCAAAGCAAACATAACAGCATGACAGCTGACAAAATGACCGCCGGTTAAAAAAGTGTTGCCAACTTAAAGTTATATACCTGTATAAAAAATACAATTTAGTAATCATTCTGTTATTTACAAAATTATACAATTTACAAGATTGTATTGATAATGTTATAAAATTGTCAAATATGAAATAAATAATGAACGACAATTTTTACTTTAAATGTCTTTCGGTTTTTTTTTGAGCACCTAAAAAAACACGAGTCTAAAATTTGTTTGTCCTCAAAAATGGAGTCTCCCGAAGAAAAAAAATGGAATGAAATTCAAGTTTCAATCAAATCTGCGGATTCAACACTACGTAGTTTCCTTGCATATATTAGTTCTTATAGTTTTAAAACCAGTTTTTCGGCCTAAACTTCAAATTTAAGGCTGTTTTAAAATTTCTAAAAGTTGATGTGGCTGTTTTAGCAATCAGAGTTAGTTATCATATCAAAACTTGCTAGAAATATTTTTACGAGTGCATAAACATTTATTTATATTGCCACTTTATGGGTTTTATATTTTTTCTTTTATAACCAACATATTTTTACCATTTTTTCTCAATGTCACTGCGGTGAACGTGTTATTTTGTAACATCTGCATTTCGTTATGTAGAAAAAATATGTATCATATAGAAAATGTCATAATATCACACATGTGCTGTAGGTAAAAAAAAAATCTATTAGATGTGGAGGAAAAATTCATAGTAGTTTAAATTAAAATACGATTACATTTGTATTTACTTTTTATTGTTTAGAAAACTTTAAAAATATGTTGTGTTATGTTAACACAAGCATAATAAGTTTTTTCAACTATGTGTCTTTTTGACAGCAAGAGCAACTAAGGGTTAATTTAGTCCAAATTATATGTTAAATGATTAAAGTACTGGTCTAAGCCAGGTTTGTAAAAAAAAGAATTTAAATACTTTTTGTTCAAATATGTATAAATTCTCGCAGTAACTTCTTTGACCTTAATGCGGCTCGGCAAGGGTTAACGTTGTTTAATATGTCCAAAACTTTTGGCACAGAATCTTCAAATATTGTGTTATTATATTTTACATCACGTTTATTAAAATTCGAAAGTAGTAAAAAAATCTTCAACGGTTTTTGTAAATTGATATATATAATTGTGGGGTCTCTTGGGGCCTCTGGTCCACATGGGTTAATGATGTCCAAAATTTTTTATTCTCAACCTTAAGTCATGATGATAAACAAAAACAAGAAACGGTACAAAAGTAGCTAATTTTCGATTTTAAATATATTATGACAATAAATAAGACAAAAATTACCAAAAAAACACAATTTCCTCGAAATTTGCAAAAATTAAATCGTTGCCCTACCCAAGTGTGGCAGGGGATATTTTTAAAATTTTTGATTTTCGATCTCAAACATGTTTTAAACAAGTCACTGGAGTTTAAATCTCAATTTTTGCGATTTTGTTGAAGAATTTTTTTAAAATTTGAAATTGGAGATTTGAAAAACACCCCAAAAATTTTGTCCGTTTCTGACATCACATTAGGGCAGGTTAACGCCATCCAAAAAAAAAACTTCTTCTACATCCCACAAATTTGAGTCCTTTAAGTAAAAAAAAAAATATTTCAGTAATCAATTTAAAAAAATTTTATAATGTGTGCTCGAATTTCTCGGTCAAGTAATAATTGCCACCTTAGTGGTCTGGGGCATTATTTATTACGGGGCTAGTTTTTAACCGATTTTGTGTTTTTATACCTTTTTAAAAACATAATTATATCTTCATTTTGATTAATTTACCTTCTTGAGTAAAAACTTTTACGACATTTAAAAAATTTTACAAAAACTAAAAAAAGTGACTTTTTCGCCTTGTATACCGTTTTCTAAGCTTTGGGCCCAACTAGGCACGACTAGGCACTGTCGGATTGAGCTGAAAAATTAGGACATGATTTCTTACACCAAACCTCATATTTTAAGCAGCGCAAGCAATATAATATCAAAAAAAAAATCCCATACAAGATGCGACCAGTCTAATAGACACCTTACCATTATGCTTACAAAAAATCACAAAGTAATGTGTCTTTAAATAAATTTTCAAAAATATATATTAATAATTACTTTATGTTTATAATTCATGCATTGGGAAGCCAAATGCGCTGAAGAATTGAAGAAAAAAATTAAAAGCAGAAAAAAAAAATTGACATCAATGTCATCCAAAGCATGACTGGAGCTATCAAGCATAAAATACGGCAAATGTAAGACCGCGGTTCATTGGCTCTCTACAAAAAGTGAATTAATAATTTACAGCAAATTTAGTAGTGAGTAAATTGGCACCTTATTTTTTAAAATCAAATGCTTATTGACAAAGATTGATTATTTTTTAATAAAAGAAACTAAAGCATATATAGGACAATTTTTAAGTAAAAAATAACGGTAGAAATGTTTGCATTTAAAACAGTTTATAACACATATACATAGCATTAACAATTATTAACCAATTTTAAAAAATAAGGTGTCAATTTACTCACTACTAAATTTGCTTTCAAACAAACATAATAAAAAAATATGTTCACAAACAATGTATAGGAAAAAAGGCGCCTAAGTTGAAAAAGCTCACCAAAAAACTGGAAGTTTGAAATATTTGGGGTATTATTTCCACATTAGTTTGTAAAAAGTATAAACATATATATATATATATATATATATATGAAAAGCTTAGTTTATCATCTTTCCAAAACCGTTTGAAATTCTAAAATCGGCCTATAACTGAAAACGTTAAAAATATTTAAGTCCATAAAGTCCTCAAAAAACGTTTTTTTGGACATAACTTCAGATTTTGAGGGTGTATTCAAAATTCTAAAAATGGAAAAGTGATCTACTCAACAAGGCCTACAACCCAGCAAAAAATTTCCAAAAAGATAAGCGGGTTTGTAATCAAGCATTTTGGGCAGAACGCATTCCTTACTAGATTACCTACTCGATTCTTTTAACAGGGCGTGAGACTAAAATAATTGATTCTTTAGAATTGAGTGTTTTTTTTACCGAAGAACCTTTTACTTTATATTTTTAAGAACTATATACATTTTTTAATAAAGAAATAGTTCCATTGTAAAACTACGCAGTACTTAAACAAAAAAGTAAATAGTTCCCTAGAAAAAATAAGAAGTATTTACATTTAAAAAAAAGAAGTAGTTCCATAAGTAAATTCAACTTTTACTCACATGTGATTCTCCTAAGTCACTTAAATATAACGATCAAAACTCATACGGAAATAAAATTCTAAAAAGTGAAACATCGAAGTGTTATGATAACATGGGTTTGTCATAATTTTGGAGCTATAAACCACGAAAATATAAATTTTTCAAAAAAAAAGAACGATTCAAAATTGAAAAACAAAAATATGACTCACGCACAATCACCCTCGAAATTTTTTTTTACACTCACTCACGATAACGTCAGTAATTTCAACTTCCAATCACAATTTTCTGCTCACGTGCGCTTCCCTAATTTATACCTAACCACAGTTTAACAAAATTGAGGCAACATGCAATTTCTGTTTCTAGTATTATTTTCCTGCAAATAAAAATTTGTTTGAAAAAATATATAAGATAAATTCTTTAAAATTGTATAACTTCTTTTTTCAAAATGAGGAACTACTTCCAATGACGTTCTTTTATTCAGAAAAAGTATATGATTACTCTTGATTACAAAAAGTTAAACATATAAGTTAATAACATTGTTATTTTCTTTTAAGTAAATAATTACTTTGTTATTGAGTTCATGCTTTCTGGTTTAAATTTAAAGAATTGATTACAATACTACTTGCTTTTTTGACTCTATCGTTGGAATGAGTTTGGTATTGCAGTTACTAAATTTGTCAATGAGATATGTAAGCAAGTATGGGCATCACCTTCTTTTTGGAATGGGTAATTTTTTCCTGGGAACCTACACTAGGTCTTTGTAAAAGTGCATTTTGAATGTAACACCGTGTAATTTATAGTCTACACTGTGTTATAAATAAAAATACTTTTTTTTTTAAATGTCCAACTACTAAATTGAAATAGTTTACATAAATTGTTTACTAAAAAAAAAATTACTAAGCATTTAGACTTATATTCTACATTTTACATGTTAAATCGATTCCAGTACTGGGTGTTTCATTCTTTAGGAACGCTAATTATAAAATAAAAGGAAAACACCCACTGTCGAATGTGCAATACATAAATATATCGTATAAGTAATGCTATAAACACATAGACCACAGCAGGCTACAGAGCTACACGACTACAAATGCTATTCACTGCAATCGTCGCCGTGTGGTCAGCTACTTATTATTTTGGAAACGACAGCAACATAGTAAACAGCTGTTTTTTATACAAATGAATTTTTATTTCAGTAGTGCCAATTACATCTTTTTTTTGCTTTATTAACCTTCGCACTACTTTGGTCGAAACAATAAATACTTTGGACTCAGTGACTAATTTTTTTTATTTTTACTGTTAAATTATTTAAGATTCGATTATTCCTTCGTATTTTTTTTTTGTTAGTTTTTCAATTTTTCTACGTCGTTACCCGAAACCCACCCAGGTGACTTGGTTCAGAATTTTGGTATTTTATTTATAAAAATTGTCTTTAAATTGTATAGAAAGCATAATTATTATATAAAAACATTGCTTTACTCATATAGTATTCAAAATACAAAATAATTTTGACAAATTTATCTTAAATTGTAGCGTGAAGTAGATTGGCCCATATAACAATGTTCGCATTTTGTTTGGGTACAGGCGTGTTCAGCACATACTGGACATATGTAACACTTGCCCTTATGTTTAATTCGACCAGTAGCATCACGTTCTAGTGGTTCGTCTTCAACAAATTCCTCATCGACACTTGTACCCAAGATTAGCTCTCCTGAAATAAGTTTTAAATTTAACTTCATAATTTTAAACTAATAGTTACTAAAAGCATACCTAAGACGCATTCAATGGCTGTCTTGATTCCAAATCTGTCAACAACAGCCTTATTTTGGGACCGAGATTTTATGTGTGGAATACAAAGTTCTTCTCCCAACTGCTCCAGAAATAGTCGACGACGAGAACTTTTGACTGTTCCTTCTGAATTGTTTTACATAAATATTACATAAGCTGCAAGAGCTGCTGTATCAATAAGGTTATAGAATAAAGCCAGAGGCCAACGTCGTATTCCTCTCTTGCACGTGTACTGAGACAACATTTTGTCCATAGTGTCTACGCCGCCTTTTGTTTCGTTATAATACGTAATTATTTCTGGTTTTTCTTTTGGTCCAGTAATAGTTTTATTGTGGTGCATTGTAGACATTAGAACTACAGCTTTGTTTTTTGCGGGAACGTAAGACACTAAGGTCACATTTTCTGAAAACCCAAAAAGACTTGAGTTTACATTTCTGGATTTTGAAGGCAAATATCGTTTAGTTTTCTTCAAAGTTAATTTCCAAGAAATCAATTCGTTGTCTAGTGGGAAAGATGTAAAAAAATTGTCCGTAGTCACATTTCTACCAGTTCCCTTGTATGGAGCAACCAAATCTTTGACAACACGTTCGCCTTGATTTACATCTCTTGTAGTGCCAACCTTACCTGTATATCTTTGACCATTTAACGGATAATAGGTCGAAGAGTCACAGGCCCACCAAATTTGTATACCATATTTGGCTGGTTTCGATGGTATGTACTGCGTAAATTTTATTGTATTTATATTGATTGATAACGGTACTTTCTACATTTTTTTTGTTATTATTCATTTCTTCATCTCTTCTTTATTAACCCATTGTGAAATATTGGAGTAAATGCATTTTTATATTTAAAATACGTGTAAAACATAAAGAACCCACCCGGGTGGATTTCGGTACACTACGTATATAAAAACCTTCGGTAGTGCGAAGGTTAAAACAGAATAACATGCATTGTTGTAGACACGTATATAAAGTTGACTTAAAAATACAATTACTTATTTATAATACGTTATTATAACGCAAAAATAAATTTATCTAACCCCTCTTGAATATTAATACAATTATAGCATTTAATGTTGCGACGTTTTTTGTGTTTAACAACATAAAATATTTTTAAGCACTAATTTGCTACATATTTTGATTTATTGTCAACACTATTTTTGTTTTGTAGCCAAAAAAAATATAAATCATCCTAAGTTGACTACAGCGGCAAAAGTAGTCGGGTAGCCGTGCATCTGTGTTGGTGACAAATTTTTGACAGGCTGTAGTCGTGTAGCTGCAGTCGTCTATGTGTTTACAGCATAATATTGCGTGTACGACGTGGGTTATACAATAATACGAGTGTTAAACAAAGGGCTTCCAGACGCATGAGTAATATTTAAATTCTTATAAAAGTAAATGATACGGTTGTATGTGTTGCATTATTTAAACTCGCCGTTGCATACTTTATGGGGACTTGAGTCGCCAATTTGTTTTAATCAATTCTTTTTTTAGCAATGGATTTTCTTAAAATAAAACAAATTTTCTGCATAAAAACTAACTTTCATAAAAAAGTTTTTTTTAAAGAATAAAATAATTTTATTCTTTTTTGACCAAAATTTTTCTGTCAACCGGTTTTATTTTTTATTAAAAAAAAAATATTATGTATTAATTAAATATCTTTAAAATCCAAAAAGTCTTCTCAAGACTTTGAACAAAAAAGTGCGGGTACAAAAAAAAAAATAGAATTTTTACAAAAAAAAAAAAAACTTAAATTTCGGTCAAAAAATGCTTAATTGTCCGGAACTTCGAACAATTAAATCATATTAAGATTATTTTTAAATTATTGATGAAGGCTGCAAAACAAATTCCCAATACTGTCACTTTTTTTTGGAAACTGTCTATTCATGTCAATTAGGGCACTAAAAATGCAAAAAAACTATATTACTCACTTCTTTGCTAAGATTCCTTTTGTAAGTGAAATGGCAAGCCGATCGCTTTAATATTTTGCACACGTAATCTGACAACCTCTTAAAGGTAACGTGATCAGAAAAATGTTCAGTATCGTACACAAAACCAGTTTTTTTTTTCTATTTCACTCCTTAGTGAGTGTAGTAGGTGGTAAAAAATTATAAATTTTTAAGTACTTGGTACCGAGTTCATGTCTATTTTGCTATATTTCGCTTAGTTAGCGAGATATAGCCTACTTTATGAGACTGAAAGCGGGGACACATCAAATGTGGTTTAAATTAACTGGCAAATTATTAAATTTTATTATCACCAATCACTTAATATTAGCTAAAAAAATGAATTCAAATACGTATGAAATTTGCTCTTGTGGTAAAATAAGATAACTAATAACTTTAACAAATTTAACTGAATCCCGGATAGTCCAGGAATCCTGGATCCCGCTTAAAAGACTTTTTGGTACTAACATTTTTTATGAGTGTAGTAGTACTTTAATTGTATTTTAATTTTATTTTTTTTTACATTATCTTAATATTAAAAACATGTATGTTTTATTAAAATGTTTTAAAAAATTTACGCTTAAGAGGTTTTACAATTTTTGTTATATTTAACTTTGTTTTTTGCACAACCTAAACATATTTTATGCACATGAGTTCATCTTTTCATCGTTTAAAACATAAGTTTGCATACATAATGTTTATTGCACAGTATCACCTCAAGGTGTAAATTGTTTTGTTTTACAAATTCTATGCATTTGTAAATGAAAAAAATGTAAAAATATGGTAAACTTAACTATTTTCTATATAAATTGTTTAAGAGAACTCAGGTGGAAAATGTTAGGATTTTTTTTTATTCCCGGTTAAAAAAGTTCATATATTTACAAATATGTTTATATATGGAAGTATATGGTTGCGTATATGGACAAATATGGAAATATATGTTCAATATATTTGGAAGTTTATGCGATTACATATATTCTAAAAGGACTTATATATAGTCATATATGGAAGTATATGTGATTTCTTATTTTTGCAAAAAGTGATCATATATGTACATTAGAATGGTTTTATAAAATCGATCTTCGATTTATATAGGTGCTCAGGTCTAGGATTGTGTCATTAAGTGTAAAAATGCTATTGTGAAAGTTTTAGCTCAATCGGACTATGCCTTCCCGACCCCATTCAGCCCTAAAGTTTAGAAAACGGAATACAAGGCGAAAAAGTCACTTTTTTAGTTTTTGTAAAAATTTTTAAATGTCCCATAGTTGAAAAAAACTTTAAAAATATGTTGTGTTATGTTAACACAAGCATAATAATATTAAAAATAACAGAAATACTTCGCATTGAATTTATTATAATACATAGAAGAGCATATAAGAGTTAATTTAGTCCAAATTATATGTTAAATGATTAAAGTACTGGTCTAAGCCAGGTTTGTAAAAAAAAAAAGAATTAAAATACTTTTGTTCAAATATGTATAAATTCTCGCAGTAACTTCTTTGAGCTTAATGCGGCTCGGCAAGGGTTAACGTTGTTTAGTATGTCCAAAACTTTTGGCACAGAATCTTCAAATATTGTGTTTATTAAAATTCAAAAGTAGTAAAAAAATCTTCAACGTTTTTTGTAAATTGAAATATATAAGTGTGGGGTCTCTTGGGGCCTCTGGTCCACATGGGTTAATGATGTCCAAAGTTTTTTATTTTCAACCTTAAGTCATGATGATAAACAAAAACAACAAACGGTACAAAAGTAGCTAATTTTCGATTTTAAATATTTTATGACAACAAATAAGGCAAAAATTACCAAAAAAAAACACAATTTCCTCGAAATTTGCAAAAACTAAATCGTTGCCCTACCCAAGAGTGCCAGGGGATATTTTTAAAATTTTTTATTTTCGATCTCTAACATGTTTTAAACAAGTCACTGGAGCCCAAATCTCAATTTTTGCGATTTTGTTGAAGAAATTTTTTTAAAATTTGAAATTGGAGATTTGAAAAACACCCCAAAAATTTTGTCCGTTTTTGACATCACATTAGGACAGGTTAACGCCATCCAAAAAAAGAACTTCTTCTACATCCCACAAATTTGAGTCCTTTAAGTAAAAAAAATATTTCAGTAATCAATTTAAAAAAATTTTATAATGTGTGCTCGAATTTCTCGGTCATGTAATAATTGCGACCTTAGTGGCTTGGGCCTTATTTATTACTGGGCTAGTTTTTAACCGATTTTGTGTTTTTATACCTTTTTAAAAACATATTCATATCTTCATTTCGATTAATTTACCTTCTTGAGTAAAAACTTTTACGACATTTAAAAAAGTTTACATAAACTAAAAAAAAGTGACTTTTTCGCCTTGTATTCCGTTTTCTAAATTTTAGGGCTGAATGGGGTCGGGAAGGCATAGTCCGATTGAGCTAAAACTTTTACAATAGCATTTTTACACTAAATGCCACAATCCTAGACCTGAGCACCTTCAAATTTCAAAAAAAAAATTTGCCCATATACACTAAAACCACTCTAATGTACATATATAAAAGTATATGTTATTTCATATTCGCACAAGATTGCAATATATTGGCAAATAAGAACATATAAGGAAGTATATGGGACTCCCAAAGACTAATATATGGACGAGTATATTAACTCAATCTTTTATTTAATTTGAATAGAAAAAAATTATTCAAATATAAAATTAGTTTTTATTTATATGATATATTTGTTTAAAGTTGTAAAACTTACAATAATGATTTGGAACATATAAAAATTGTGTAAATAGGTTTCATGAACCTATTTCAAATATCGATTCAAAACAGCTTCA
This sequence comes from Delia radicum, assembly GCA_021234595.1. Taxonomy (NCBI): domain Eukaryota; kingdom Metazoa; phylum Arthropoda; class Insecta; order Diptera; family Anthomyiidae; genus Delia; species Delia radicum. The sequence continues at coordinate 139,628,227 of CM037852.1, forward strand.
ATTCTTAATACAATTTGTAAGGACTCTGATTAATGTTTTATATTTTGTAAATATCATTTAAATTGAAGTGCATATGAAGAGAATCCACACTATTTGCATCACGACAATAATAACGCATTTAATCCATAGTTTAACATTTAATTATGTTCAGAAGTGGTATCGACCAATTTGTTAAAAATGTTATTTTTGAAAAGTAACAAATGTGTTTCAATAATTATTCTTAACCTTAACAAGCGCCAATAGAAGCATAGCCGTTGCTTAAAATAAAAAATTGTGTAAAAATTTAAGATTATAAGTTATTTAAACCGGACCTCGCAGGTCCTGTGAACTGTAAGTTAACATTTTCATTTAAAATTTCTAAAGTACAAGATCATAATTAAATCTAACTATTAAATAGAAAATTCAAAGTTTTTTAAAATGTAAGAAAACTAATTTTAAATTTTTGAGTATTTCGTATTTTTATCTGTAAGGTCCTGTTGAAAAAAAAACTTATGATGATGGTGTGTTGTTTAAAATGTCGCGTTGTCGGCAAATATTTCGTTCTGGTCAACAGAATGTTTACGCTGGCATAAATATATAATATACATGTTTTGCCAATTGAAACTAATTTTTTTAACGCAATTAGGTCTTTTCAATAATATTGTTTTTTTATTAAAGCAGTTTTTTCAAATACAAAGTTTTCTAAAAATAATATAAAAACTATATAATGTATGAATGTATATGGATGACCATATAAAATAATATATGAACATATACGACTATATTTGCCCATATTTGGAAATTAAGCTTAATTTTTCTAGTATGAACGAATATGGATGACCATATATAATCACAGAAAAAATATATATGATCATATAGGAACTTTTTTAACCGGGTTTCTAAAAAGAATTTTACTTAATAATTTATGGAAAAGAAATTAATGTTTCTAAAGTGCATTTAAAGAAATAGAAGCATGCGATTAGTTAGCAATTTTGAAAGCATACATAGTATACAGGTGCGTATGAGTATCACTTTTCAATACCCGGTTAAATTATGGAAATATATGCTTTATATATGGACATATATGGAAGTATATGCGATTACATAAATTCAGGGCTCATATATGGAAATATATGGAGGTATATGTGATTTAATATTTACAAAAGGTGCTCATATATGTATATTAGCGTTGTCCAACATCATATGGAAAAATAACAAGTATAGCGTACAACCCAACGTAGAAGATATTATGAGAGGGGCCATCGTTTATAATGTATGGGAAAAATTTTGACACCCTACGATGAGTGGAAGGCGGCGCTACCCGATCAAAAGTGTTTATCATATCCGAACAAATCTTTAAAATTTTTATTTTACTATCTCGATTATAACTATTTAGAATAATAGCATAAATAATGTCATTGTGCCATACATATTCAATAAGTCCATACTTTGCATATAAAGGACAATAAGGACCTTTTAATTTAAAATAAGCATATCACATAAAATGTTATAAGTTTTGATAAAAGGCAGTTATAGTATGAGTATTTATGCCAATTCAAAGGTATTTTCATTACCTTTTAAATCACATATCATACAATCAAATCGGCCACACAATCATTTATTTATAGTGGTTTTTGTTAAATTCCGGTATAATTTTTAATTTAATATTTAGTTTCCAAAAAAAAAAAAAAAATATGTAAAAAAATAAAATAAATGTAACAGCAAATAAATGGCACTTTCCTGTACCAATTTCGTTACATTATTGAAACTATTGATATTAACTCAAAAAAACAATTTTTAATTTCATCTTTCCAAAATACAAAAAATTCTTAAAAATAACAATGTAAAGTAAAATATTAGTAAATAGTAGTAGTATATAAATGCCACATAGACAAATTTTTTTAAAACATAAGGAACTAAAAAATGTACTATACAATAAAAGTGTTGGATATAATGGGGTGTTGGATATAATTGCATTTCCCCATTGTCCACTAAACCCTATTTTTTCGAAATGCTTATTTCAAAAACAGAAAAAAAAAAATTAAACTAGAATTCAGTAAAAGTGTAGGGGAAGATGTGGTGAATTGGGTAACTGGAAAATGTAATTTCATCAACACTGTTTAAACGACATAAAAATTCATATTTCAAAAACCATAAAATAACTAAAAATAACAATTATGTGGAAGTGGACGAAAGATGATATAAAGTAGGATACGGCGAAATGTAATTTCAGCAGTATTGACATGATAATTTGGCATGTGTTTTTTCTAGTTTAACAACAAAACTCGTTAAAATTGTTTAATTATTAAAATCCTCAAATAAGAACTTTCATTATATTTTCTGTTTGGTTATTGGCGAAGTTGCTTAACTTGGCATTTTCTTTCAGAATCTTTGGATTGCCTCTTACAGTACGAGTGTTGGGGATTAGTCGACATAGATAAAAGAATTTCTGTCTTTTCTTCAATTGGTGTTTTATCAGAAAATAACGCATTAAATATAAAGTATCTGTTCGGCGATCTGATTTCATTTTTACAATAAATTACGATTATATGTTTTTTGCATTCAATATAAAAAGACTGATTTTATTTTACAACGCAATTGACAATTATACAAAAAATATTTAAAGTAAGTTTCAATAATGTAACGAAATTGGTACAGGAATTGGTATTTTATTTTTTTATATATATATTTTTTTTTTTTTTTGAAAACTAGATATTAAATTAAAAATTATACCGGAATTTAACTAAAACAACTATAACTAATTGGATTGTGTCATATGTTATTTAAAAGGTAATTAAAATACCTTTAAATTGACATAAATACTCATAACATATCTGCTTTTCATCAAAACTTATAACATTTTTTATGATATGCTTATTTTAAATGCAAAGGTCCTTATTGTCCTTTATATGCAAAGTATCGACATATTGAATATACGTGGCATAATGACATTAGCTATGCTATTATTCTATAAAGTTATAATCGAGATAGTAAAATAAAAATTTTAAAGATTTGTTCGGAGATGATAAACACTTTTGATCGGGGAGCGCCGCCTTTCACTCATCAAAGGGTGTCAAAATTTGGCTCATACATTACAATCGATGGCCCCTCTCATAATTTCTGGTACGTTCAATAGTAGGTCAAGAAAAGTCTTTTGGGCCACGCTAATGTACATATATGGAGGTATATGTTATTTTATATTCACAAAAGATGGCCATATATAGGAAATTAAAAAATTATAACAATGTAAGCACTATGATAGACGTAATAGCAAATGTCGGTAGATGTAACCGAATAATGTAATAGTACTTGTAACTACCAAAATTAGGTTGGCTATAAATTCTGTTATCATAACGAATGTGTTCTCTGTGTGTAGATATATATAAAAACAAAAAACTCCATACAGTTTTCTAATTCGTGAAAATGTATGCCACGAAAAAAACTTGATTTGATGTTTTTTCTCCTAAGCTACACTTTCATCCTTAACCATAAATCGAAGTATTTAAAGTAAACGAATAACGAAAAATTTTTTTTGTTCCCCATAAATTTTTTCTATAGTTTCGAAATAGATAAACCAAGGAATATATAAAGAAGGAAGGACAATTGAAGCGTTTGGCGAGATGTTTCGCGTCTTGTGGTGGTTCTGTATTTGTTGTTTCTCTTCAGTTGTAGTGTTTCTGCTGTTGTTAAGGGAAGTTGAAGTTCGTGTTGAGATGGAAGTTCCTGCGTTTGTAAACGTATTATTTAAAGCACATTTAAATCGGATGTCAGGCAATACTTATAAACTATCGTTTTCGGATCAAAACCCTTTCGTTATCACTAACATACAGTTGGCCAAATAACTGAAATACAGTTATCCGTAAAATATCCTTACCGATACAACTTAAATAGCAATATCCTTATTATATCGTTAAGGAAAGTTAAGAAAATAACTAAAATATCGTTATCACAAAACCACCGTTACCGAAATAATTTCAATAGCTTTATCCTTAAAATACCGTCACCGAAATAAGCTGACAAAATCAGAAAATAATATTTTATCCCAAAGTTTGATCATAGAATGGCCAGACCGCCATAAAGGGGCTAAAAATGCTAAATAGTTGCCGAAATAACTCATATATCGTTATTCCTAAAATACCGTTAGCGAAATAAAAGAAAATAGCGTTACTCTTATCGATAACAGCATCGAATCGTTTAGCATCCATGACATTTAATGAGCCGTTTTCATTGTCAATTCATTTTTATTCAAAATCGACAATATGTCAGTTAAACATTCTTTTGTTTTGAGTTTAACACAATTTTTATAAAATCTTTCAGTTCCTGTGACAGAAAGAAAATTAAATAATTTTTTTGTTTATCTTCAACTGTAACAAAGAAACTTTATTGTTTTTCAATTTTATTTTTAGTCATATTAAGGCTTTCTTTACTTTTTGTTGCCAAGTTAAAGGTACAAAATATTCTGTTTTTGTGTTTCGGGGGCTTAGTACTTACAAAGGCAAAGAGAACAACGACAGCAACAACATCATAGAGATATTAAGTTTTACAACCGTTTATTGCATCTGTTAAGTATTGTTTTGTAAGACCTTAAGGACATTTCATACAATTCATACATTCCATGTTTATTTCATTTCTTTCAAAAGTTTACAACTCTATTCATTTTGAAATCTGTTGTTATTGCCCCAACTGGCACTTAACGGCCTTCGGTACAACCACAGTTGCTGTTGTTGTCGTTGTTATGGCGATAAAGATGGTGGTGATGTGGTGAATGTAGTCGTTGGGAGAGGCGGTAGTGGTTTCCCTACTTGTGGCAGTGATGATAATACTGACAATGATGGTTTGACTTATGTTTTTCTTATACATATATATTTTTTTTTATAGTTGTTTGACTACAATAAAAAATTGTAAGCCGTGGCCATAAAGTAATATATAAGTAATTTCAAAATATTTGACACTTGTTGCAACTGTCTTTAAATGCCTTTTATTTCTCGCGGTTTTTGAGATATTTCTTTTCATTATATAACCACTTACGTGGTAATGAAAGTTCCTGCTGGGAGCTTTTTATGGGTAAAATTATTATGTCGCTGAAAGGAATTTTTCGAATTTATGAAGGGTACTTCTTTTTCTTTCAGGATATCCTTTTGATTTCGATGAACATTAAAATGTTTGTAGTAAAACCTTCTCTACCCGATAAAAAAAGTTAAGTCATTTGATATAGATCCATATTTATTCTTATCCAAGTTTCTCTCAAAATTTAGGTATCCAGTAATATTCGAGTAGATCAAAAAGAAAAAAAGTTAGATCAAATTTTATCTCAAAATTGGGGCATCCAAAAATATGTAATTCAAGATCCTGATGGATCCCAAATATTCCGTGGGATGAATATAGATCTGCTTGGATGAATTTAGATCTACTTGGATGAATTTAGATCTACTTGGATCTATTAGATCCAAAAAGTTAAGTAATTGAGATATTTTGAGATTAAATTGGATTTACTTGTATCCCATGACATATATTATTTTTAATAAAAATACCCAAGTAAAAATAATATTATATAATCTTATATAATGTGATCCAGTCTTGTAAAATATAATATAGTTAAGTATGACATCAGGTATAGTAAGATACAATTTTACTTGGCACTGTAATTTTTCTTAAAACTGACTATTTAATTGTATATTACAATATGTTATACTACACACAGAGAATTAAAGTGCCAACCGAATTGAAAAGTGAATTTTAATGGCAAACAGCTAAATATTTATCTGTGTGCATACGTTATTTGACAGGCAATATGTAACTATATTGGCAATGTATTGCCACATGTACTAAAATATATATTTTTTAAGTTGTCGAAAAATTACGATTATGTTTTGAATATCAATTCGAATATCAAATAGAAATGTCTCATTGAACATATCTATTGAAATTATTTTAAAGGAGCATCACAATTTTAAATATCAAACTCCAAAAATTTTTGTTTGACATCCAAATTTTTGTTTGTTAGGCATAAAAAATTTAAATTTAACTACGTTAAATTTAAATTTGGCTCTTCATAGCCAACCATAATATCTAGCACCTTGCACTCAATTTAACAATTTTATTTTCAGTGTATTGAATTGCATCAAATGATATCAAACTCAATGTAATACACTCCATTAATATATTTACAATACGAGCCACCATTTTTCGGATCAAATTGTATTTCAATTAGATATGAGGATATATCAAATTTAATACATTTCTTTGTTGCATCTTATTAATTGTTTTTAATCTGGTGTGAATATATGTGGTTATATATTACAATATATAATTATGTCTTATAGGTATGTAAAATAAAATATTAATGATGTTGGACCATTTATAATCATATCGCAAACTAAATTGTTAAACTTAATGTCATATATAATTATATCCTGTATTGTACTATTCATATGGCCCAATATATCACCATATCTTATATAACACAAAAAAATATATTTTATAAGACAGCATATATTATATCATAAACGATATAGCTTAAATAATTATCATTATATACGTTACCCCAAAGGAAAAATATAATAAAATATGGATGAAAAATATAATAATGTATGGATATGAATGACACCATATACAATCGTACACTACAATATATTTGAAAATGAAAAAACATACGAACATATATACTTTTTCTTTACTCTGGTAAAAAGTTCTGAAAGTACCTTTTATTGAAATCATTGTAACTGATATCCCTGGTACTCCTCTTAGTAATTAAAATAATTTTTATGTTTTTTTTTTCAAAGAAACTATTTTTACAGTTTTAATAGTTTTTTATTTTTATAGACGTCGAGATTCTTTTTATGTTATTTTTAATTTATAACGACCTTTCAACCTCCGTATATTTACAAAAATAAAGCAAATCAAACATATTAGCTAGGTTGATGCTAGTATTTCGATCTGGCTAAAGATCTCATCAGAACCCTAAGTTTTAGAAAAGCTAGAGCCTCCATAATAGGCAGAGCTTAAACTAAAAACCTATTAATCACCTATTTTGCTCCATTCTTGTTTTCTTGGTAATCAAACACGTGGTTAGGGGATTATGCTAACAAGCAGCATGACGTTACTAAACTTTGAAGAACAAAAATTTTTCTATTTATATAAAAAAAATTTAGTTTTTACTCTGGCTCAAGTAATATTTTTTACAGTTTTATTAGGTTTTTGTTTTTATATCGATGGAGATTATTTTTATGATCTTTTTAATTTATTAATTTTTTATCACTGTATAAATGAAATAAATATTCGGTTGGGACAACCCCGTTCTGAAAATGATTTGGTTTTGACAACCAAATTGCTATAAAAAACTCGGTTTTTGCAAATGAATTTCCATAGCGATTCGGTTGTAGCCACCTCACCAATATGGTTGCGGTAACCTAGTAAATTCGTTTGAAAAATAAAATATGTTTGTTCCAACGGAATTTTTTTTTGGTTGTATAAGATATTGGAGTAAATGTTTTAAAAATGTATGTTTTTTGCATCTGTCATTCACAATTATGGTTTAGACTAGCTTGCGTACTGTGTGAACTGAGTTTAAAGTTTTTAAACGCAAAAGTTTTATTAACTTTTTAAAAATGCTGTGAAATTTTATTATTTTTCTTTGCAGGTTTTTTTTTTACATAAAACACTTGACTTAAGAACATAGTTAAATATTCAGAGTCAATCTTCAGGACGGACTTAATTGATAAAGAGAAAAAAAATAATATTGTTTTCCAAACACGTTTAGTTTTGTATTAATTCCGCCAAAAAAGTATATAAAATAAAAAATTTTAATTAGCTTACTATTAATATCGGGAAGGCATTAATTTTATTAACTTAAAATTTTATTGAGCAAACTAAATTTTCATAACCTCAAAAAGCATTCTTATAAAAAAAACTAGTTAAAAAGTCTATCCATGCCAGGCAAAAATTCAGGCTCTTAGAATATAAAATTTTTACAAGCTAATTTGCTTTTTGGATATTGCAAAATTCGACAAAATAGCAGGGACCGTAAATAATGATTATTGTTCGTTTTTTTAAATCAAAAAATCAATCACTTAGAACAGACATAAAAAAAAATTATTGCACCATTATTATTATTTTTGACAATCTTTGCATATCCGTCATGGTTTTTAAATTATTGATTTTTAAAGTTTTCTTCAATGGTAATGATTATTTTTGAGTAATAATAAAAAAAAAATCAGCCATAATTATTATTTTTGAGCAACAAAATAAAACTCACTTTCAATTTACGACTTTATATATGATGTAGTTACATATTTTTATGCATATGTATATATATTTACACCTACATGAATACTCATAATATAATTTGTACTTAATAATTTTGTTACTAAGCGCTTGTTTTGAATCATTTGTTAAAATTGCATTTGTTTTGATATATATTAATTTTGTTTCTAACAGTCGTTTTTAACTTACATACGAATGTATGTACATACGCATGTACATACATATGCATTAGGCATATAACTTTTAACTTTTTATTTTGAGCGAAAAAAATAAAAATCATAAATAATGATTATTTTTTAGTTGCATTTTTTTTTTTGCTCAAAAATAATGATTATGGCTGATTTTTATTAATATTACTCACAAATAATCATTATCATTGAAGAAAATCCTTAAAACTCATAATATAATCATTATTGGAGCAATTCCATATGAAAGCGATCACCTTTTGGACGACCCCTCTCCGATTTTAAAATAAATAGTCTCAATCGATTGCCCAGCAAAAAATAATGTACCTACATATTTTTTTTTTTTATAGTGACTGGTTTAGTGGTGGTGTGCACCACTGTCATGTGACAAAATTGAAGAATTCTTCATAAGGGACCTCATTGAAAGTTGTTTTTAAAAAAACTACTAAAGTGATCGCAACGAGTGATAGCTCGTTGGAAAGGTATTAAATCAGGCTTTAATTGAAAAATAAAATTTTCCTAATGTTTCTCAGAAATTTACCTTTTTTCCCATGAAAATTAAATTTTCCCATGAAAATTAAATTTTCCGATTTTCCACAGAAGCTCCTAAATTTTCCGGCTAATTTTATTTTTTTTGGATTCCTCATAATTTTTGCTTTAAGAATCAGCAATAAAAAAATGGGCCCCGACTCCTTGTTTGGACAGGAGAAGAGCATTTAAGAGACCACCTTGTTCTCATTGTTTTTATATTTTTTATAATTGAATTATTTTTAATTATTTAACAAGAAAAATAAGGAAAATTTTATTTTTCAATTAAAGCCTGATTCAATACCTTTCCAACGAGCTATCACTCGTTGCGATCGCTTTTTTTAAAACAACTTTCAATGAGGTCCCTTATGAAGAATTCTTCAATTTTGTCACATGTCATATGGAATTGCTCTATAGTGACTGGTTTAGTGGTGGTGTGCACCACTGTCATGTGACAAAATTGAAGAATTCTTCATAAGGGACCTCATTGAAAGTTGTTTTAAAAAAACTACTAAAGCGATCGCAACGAGTGATAGCTCGTTGGAAAGGTATTGAATCAGGCTTTAATTGAAAAATAAAACTTTCAATGAGGTCCCTTATGAAGAATTCTTCAATTTTGTCACATGACAGTGGTGCACACCACCACTAAACCAGTCACTATAAAAAAAAAAAAAATATATGTAGGTACATTATTTTTTGCTGGGCAATCGATTGAGACTATTTATTTTAAAATCGGAGAGGGGTCGTCCAAAAATTTGCCAATTTTGATCGTTTTCATATGGAATTGCTCATTGTGTAATTTTTATTATAAAACTCATAATGATTACGGTCCCTGCAAAATAGAAGTAATGTGAATACATTTTGACGAAAAATTAATCCAAAAATTAATCCACTTGTTTTTTAATTAAGTGGCTATCCCTATGTATCGTGTCCGAATCCATCGAATTTTAAAGTAAACGTTTTTGAACAGTTGGTTTTTAGAGGCTGATTTTTGCTTCGTAATCGTGTATTTTACATAAACAATTAGTAGGAAAAAACTTGAGATTTCTTTCAAAATGTATCATACTTGGGATTAAAGTATTTTTTGGCATTAGAATTTACATGTAAAGATTAATGCTGTTTTCCTTCTATTTACTACACAATATAAAAACATAAAAATAGTTTTTGTATTGGTATTTGAAGACCACATTTTAGTGGTTTTGTGTTAAAAGTCCGGTCATAATAAAGACTATTTTTATTTTAAAATGTTAACAAGATAACATAATACTCCACGTAAAACATATCTACAATGTATAAAATCAGCAAATTGGGTCCTCTATTATCTTTGAAGCATTAAATAAATTCAAAAGTATTAAATAAATTCAAATTACAATATTAATAGGCGATACAAGAATTCCAAACAATGAATAACCCATAGACCAATTACGAAAGACTGCTATTCTTGATGTTACCCAGTAACAATTATATTTCAAACTAGAAAAACATAGACATGGTCGACCTTTATATTCATTACACCATTTGATTCAATTAATCGTATCCAATGTCATTAGAATTTAATTAAAGATTATGTTTTTCGACCTTTAATGCCCAGTTTTTCACTTCGTATTTAAATGCCATTTGGACTTTAAGTTCTATTTAAATACAAATGTCAGTTTTTAACTTAAAATTTAAATCACATTTAAGTGACCAATCTTGGGCATTTAAAGTCTATTTAAATTGTACAAATATAACATATGATTTTGACAGTTTGTTTTTCTCCGCGTGGTAAAACAAACAATGAAAGATAAATTAAATTACAGCAGCCAATAAAAATTCAACTTCGGATGAAATTTTCACTTCTCTTCATTTTTATTTTATTAATTTAATTATAATTTATATTTTATTTCTATTTATATATATATTTGTATATATGTATATATATATTTTTTTTTTTTTTTTTTTATTTCTATATTTTATATTTTATATTTCTTTTTTCTATTCTTTAATCAGCTGTTTTATGAATAATGATCATTAATTTTTGACATTTCATGATGCTACCATACTTTTGTCGCAAATAAATAACAATTGTCATTTAAGACTGAAAAACTGAAACTGTATTTAAATACAACTTAAATTTAAATGGCAATTAACTAATTGCATATTTAAACACGAAGTTAAAAACTGGGCATAATTGTGTAATGAAAATAAAAATTATTCCATGTTTGAAATTTGCATTAGGTTGCCACTTCTTTTAAAACGTGTTCTGAATATGGGAACCTGTAAAATTCCCGAAATATATCTATCAATACATTCCTGAAAGTGCTCAATTAATAAATTGGAAAACAAAAACTCTATATAAAATGCAACACTGCTCCCATCAAGTACCACCTGTTAATAGACTACTGTCAAATTTTGAGCAAGTTCCGTCGTTTATTTTGCGTTTAACAGCTGTTCAAAACATACAACCTCGTGGATTTTTTTAAAAATGGAAAAAAGTGAATTTCGAGTGCTCATTAGACATTATTTTTTGCGAAAAAAAAACCGTCAATCAAATCAAGGAAAAGCTTGAAATTGGAGAAACGTTGAACTAAGTGTATTGAGCTAAAAGGAGATTATGTTGAAAAATAATTTTTTTTGTTGCAAAAAAAACTGTGTTTCAATCCAAAAGTCACGGACTTATTGATCCGCCCTCGTATGATGTAAAAAAAATCATGTTTGTAGCTTTTCAATTCATATGAATACAAAATGTATACATTTTTTCGTAAACATTCTTTATATATTTTGACATGTGACAAATACAATGAGATCTATAAATTTATGAAACTTTTATTAAATGTAAGCATTAACTGTAATTTAATATTTTTAATTTGCTTAAAATCTAAAACCGGCACAATTTTTGCGCTGTTAAAAATAAATGATTAACGCGCGTGTATTTAGCATGCTTAAACATCGTCGAAAAATTACACAAAATGCCATTCATGTTATATAATAAAAATTTTTGAAAAAAATTTTGCCTCAAGCTGTCGGAAATTTTTGAAATTCCTCATATAGTTTTGGTTTTTTTTTTTATTTTATATTTTGCACACACTATCGCCTGTAATAAAACATAAAAAAGTTTTCTTAACGATTTTTTTTTATTTCTTTTTATCCACGACTTTTTCTTAAGATTATTTTTCAAAAATAAAAAGAACTTATTGTAGGTCATTTTAAATGAATGTAAATGATTATTGTGCTTATTCCCATAACTTATCCTAAACATTAGTTAATAATTTATTTTTATTAACTAAATTAAGTGATTGTTATAACAATTTACAAATAACACAGGACGTTGTTAAAAATCGACATATATGAATCCATGAGCACACATGCTTCATACATGTCCGCATGCATTCATATGTGCTCATAAATTATTAATACATGTTCATTTGTTAGACCATATATGTTCATGTGTGTGCATTAACCAAAATTGAGGTAATATTAACATGTATATTTACCAAAACTGATGTTTTTACTAAGAAAAATTTTCAAATATAAATATTTTTTTTAATTTATAACGGCCTTTCAACCTCCGTATATTTGCAAAAATAAAGAAAATCAAACATATTAGCTAGGTTGATACTAGTATTTCGATCTGGGCTCTAATTCCCGTAGTCGTGATTGAAATAATTTCGTATCGGAATTAATTTTGATAGTTCGAAATTTTCTGATGATGGCACTCGTTAAGAATCGAAACGATTTTATGTTTCAGTGTTATAAAAGGAAAATCTTAAGAAGTTATACAACACTGTACAAATGTAAAAGACTAATGAAAAAAAAGGTAAACAAAAAACATATGTTTAATTTTTCAACAACCACAAAAAAAAATTTCAAAGTGGAAAAATATTTTAAAAATTAATTTAAACAAAAAAAAAAATGGATTCAAGTTTCTTTTTGTATTCATCATCATCCAACTCTGACGAAGAGCAAGATTTGAATAAAATTAGTAAGAAAATTTGTGATTCCAGCGACCCATTAAAATTGTCAGATTTTGGGTAAGTAAATATTTTTTTTTTTAATTTGATACAAATGTTAAAATTATATAATTTTATAAAGATTTTGGTTATATTCGACCTTTATTAATTAATTTTCGAAATAAAATATTCAGGCTCGAGGTCTATGTTGGTTTTGTATAAATATTCTTTATTTATTCATTTCATCGATATTTCGCTTTTCATTGAAAAGCATCATCAGGAATAGCTCTAAAGGTCGAATATAACCAAAATCTTTATAATTTTATAACGGAGGGCACGCCGTGAAACAACAAATAACTGAAAAATGGTATACAACAAATTAAAAAAGTACAAAAACATCAAACCTAGCATCAACAAATATAAAACTACCAGAGATAAAACACTTAAAATAAAAGCAGCTATAACTTTCTTGGTGAGATGCAGAAATTCAGGTATTATTCCAACATTTATAAAAAACGGTACGAAAAACATATATAACATATTTGACACTAATTTATGTATAAAATCGACGATTCAACAAACTCTGTCTAAATATATACGGAATTTTCACAACAAAATACTAAATTTACTGCTGAAACTTAAACACGAACTTTTAAAACAAAATGACGAGGAAATTGAGTTCATTAAAAATGATATAGAGAAATATTTAACTGTTGATGAGGCAAACAAATTGTGGGAAAGTGAATCTGTCGTGGAAAAATCGACTAATTCGAAAATTAAGGACAGACACCGTAGGAAATTTGAAAAATTACAGGAAATTCAAAGGAATGAATTTGAAATTAGACGGAATGAAAAATGGTTTGTCAATAAAACTGAGATGCCTATTCCAGAAGACATCCAATGGATTTTATCTCTTGGGAAAAAACATGCACTTCCCATAACTAAACAGGAATTCCCTATGCTAAAATTTATTGCTGACGGAGAGGACTTCATTCAAACGTTAACGGATAAAGAGGAACGGGACATGGCTAGTACAAAATTTACGTCTATGATTGATAATCATATGAATAAAATGAAATTGGACAATAGAGATAAATTTACATGGAATATAGCGAAAAAGCCGAAAAGTTTTTAAATAACAATAAAAATATTTTAATTTTAAATGCGGACAAGGGCAATGCAACAGTTGCTATGGAGAGGGAGCAATATCATTTGAGAATGAAGGAGATAATTGGTGATATGATGGCATATCAAAGACTGAATAAGGACCCGACAAGTACTCTTCAGAAAAATAACAACGATTTAGTAGAAGATTGATTTAAGAACAATATAATCAACGATATAGAGAGAAGAAGATTGAAGACTGACGTGGCCGTTGCGCCAAGAATTTATGGGCTTCCAAAAATCCATAAAGAAGGATACCCTTTGAGACCTATTTGCTCCTGTATTAATTCTCCATCTAGCGAACTAAGTAAATATATATCAGGAATATTAAAAAAGTTAACCGAAAAATCTAGTTTCAACATAACGGACTCTGTGCAATTTAAAAATAAAATTGGAAACCTTTCAGTATCAGACGATGAAAGATTAATATCCTTTGATGTCGTGGCGTTATTTCCTAGCATTCCCGTTGATTTAGCGTTAAGAATTATTGAAGAAAGATGGAATGAAATCTCTATATACACTGATATGACAAAGGGCTTATTTTTACGTATAATAAAATTTTGCATTAAGGACAACCGCTATTTTAAATATAATGATAAGATATACACACAAAAAAGGGACTTCCCATGGGTTCACCTGCATCACCTATTATTGCTGATATAGTAATGGAAAAATTACTGGAAACCTGTATCGGAGATCTAACAGGAAATCCAAAATTGCTAACGAAATATGTAGATGACTTGTTTGGAGTTATTAGGGAGAGTGCAATAGAAGATATGTTGACGACTTTGAATAATTTTCATACTAGCATTAAGTTTAATATTGAAAAGGAATCTAATTCAAGACTTCCATATAGTAATAGTAATTAGAGACAATAACAGCCTGAAAATTAATTGGTATCAGAAACCTAGTGCTTCAGGCCGAATTATAAATTATTTCTCAAAACATCCAAAGAGTATGATTATAAATACAGCGAATAATCTTATAAAAAGAGTTTTGAACATTAGTGACGTTGAATTCCACAAAGAAAATATCAGTAAGATTAAGAGTATATTGTCCGATAATAATTTTCCGAAGGAAATAACGAATAAATTAATACGCGATTATAAAAAAGAAAAAGAAGTAAACTCAAAGCAGCCTGAAAATCCTAAAATATTTAAATCATTGATATATATTCCAGAATTGTCAGAAAGATTTGAAAAATCAAAACTGTTTAATAAAGAAAATTATAAAATGGCCAATACAACTAAGAATAATCTATCAAGGCTATATGGTAAAACCAAGGATAAATTGCATAAATTAGAAAAATCTAATGTTATATATAAAATACCTTGCATGGGCAACAAACAGGACAGTTGCAATAAGTTTTACGTAGGTACCACAAAAAATAAACTTAAAACTAGGTTAGCACAACACAAATCTGATCTAAAATTGAAAAATACGTCTTCTACACAAAAAACAGCATTATTGAACCACTGTGCATATGAAAAACATACACCAGACTTTGATAATGTACAAGTATTACAAAGTGAGAATCATTATAAACGACGTTATATGCTAGAAATGCTACATATCATCAATATACAAACAAATAAGAGAGTTAATTTTAAAGCTGTGCTCAAACATATAGACATCTCGTTAACAAACGATCATAGTGCAATACATATTTTTTAAAACAGTGCAATATTAGACGGTGGTGGAGACACAACGATTATTTTAAAGCATTTATGTTTTGTGTTAAATATTAAATGTAAGAAATTATTGTTGTTGTTGTTTTTACTGTTTGGTTATTTGCCTAGTGTTTATATATGTATATTTTTTGTTATTTTTGGTTGTTTTCTATAAAAATATTGATGTACTTATATATTTGTAATGTATTTCAGAGCTATTCCTGATGATGCTTTTCAATGAAAAGCGAAATATCGATGAAATGAATAAATAAAGAATATTTATACAAAACCAACATAGACCTCGAGCCTGAATATTTTATTTCGAAAATTATATAATTTTTTTTTTTAAGATTCAAAAACGCTTGAGATTATCAAAAGTAGCATTCAATTATCTCCTTGAGGAGTTAGATTTTGAAGGACATTTGTCTACTGGGTTTCCACCAAACATTCAGTTGGCTGCAAAATTAACCCTTTTGGCAACAAGCGGTTTTCAACACAATGTTGGAAACGACTTCTTAATTGGAATTAGCCAAAGTACTCTTTGTAAAATAGTAAACACAGTTTTGAAGGAAATGGAACGTAAGCTATATGGAAAATTCATAAACTTTTCTCCCCGAAATAGTGATGAATGTAAAGAATACTTCATGAGAAAATACAAACTGCCAGGAGGTTTGTTAAATAAATACTTTTATATAAATGCTTTTATAATTCTTTTTTATTGCTATTATTATTAGTAATTGGGTGCGTGGACGGTACACATTTTATGCAGAAACCCTCTTTGAATGAACACACATTTTTAAACCGGAAGTGTTTCCATAGCCTTAACTCTATGATTGTATGTAAAAATAATTATTATACCTATACAATGCGTAATTTGATTAAAAACGTTTCTTTAAAGATATGTGACCATAACTACAAAGTATTAGGCATTAATTCAAAATATGAAGGTGCCGCACATGATTCGTTTGTATGGAAGGAATCAAGAGATAATCTGGAAGACTAGTATAACAATCAATTAAGAAATTTTTGGCTCTTATTTTTGTTATATTTACATTTATTTTTGTTATATTTGACCTACAATTATTTATTTATATTTAATTAATAAAATTTACAAAAAATTACAAAAATACTAAAAAATATTGACTTACATTTTCTTTTTTTCCAAATTTATGCTTTTCAAAAACGTTAACTCGATAGATAATTTGCTATCGAGTACAATTTCGTATGGTTGTGTTTGAGTACTAGCACGTTATCGCGTAACATCATTAGAAATTTCTATACTTTTTGCTCGATAACGGCTGAGAGCATCCCAAAAGAAAAAATTTCGCACGTTCGAGTAGAATTTCGATCGCTATCGACTTCGAGAATTAGCCCCTGGCTTCAGATCTCTTCAGAACCCGAAGTTTTAGTAAAGCTAGAGCCTCCTGAATAGGTAGAGCTATTAACCTATTAATTATCAAATTTGCTAAAGGACAATAGCTCTTAGTAATCAAACACGTGGGGAGTGTATTTTCCTAACAAGCATCATGACGTTACTCAACTTGGAATACCGAAACTGTTCTTTTTATATAAAAAAAATTTAAGTTTTTACTCTGGCTCAAGTAATATTTTTTACAGTTTTATTAGTATTTTTTTTTTTTTTTTTTCTTTTTATATACAACGAGATTATTTTTCTGTTATCAGAACCCGAAGTTTTAGAATAGCTAGAGGTTCCTGAGTAGGAAGAGCTATAACAAACAAACTATTCATCATGACGTTTGCTAAATTCTTGTCTTCTTAGTTATCAAACACGTGGTGGTGGTTTGCTTGAAAATGTCAACATATACTATAGAAAAGCATTCACATGTCATACTGATATTTTGATATATCGCGAATTTTGTACCAAAAACGCATTTAAATAATAGCATTTTTCTTACTGATATACCTCGCTCTAAATGACTCTTTCCACTGCATGAACATTTAATTGTGTCGATTGATTAATTAGCGTTCAAGTTCGCGAAATCCGAAAAATATAATAGAAAAAGCTTAACATCGGGTTAAATTTAAAGCTTTGGGACTAAAATATCCCAGTGTAAAATTGGACTCCGAAAACACCCATAAACAAGCCTTCAAATCATTGCTATTTGAATTTTCTTTGCCAATTAACCTTCTTTCTGAGTGTTCTTTTATGACTCATAGATGTCTCATTTACTATGTGTCATTTAAAATTTTAGAATTTTTAAGTCATTTATGATTCATATCGGAGTATTGCAAAATTTTTAAAAAAAAAATTTAAAAATTTCCAAATAACTTGGCTCATAAATAAGAGTTAATTATGAATCATTTAACTTAGAAATTTGAGCGCTCTGGAAATTGTAATATTTTAGAGTCTTGATAAGTCATCATTTTTGAGCACTCAGAAATGTGTTGGCTGGAATGTATCATAAATACTACTGGTAATGGATTTCAACAGAAAGAAATCAGGTTGTGTATAATAAATGCATGAAGATGCCCCAAACTTTAAAGTCATGTTGCTGTCAATTGATTACGCCCTGTTTTCTTTAATAACAAAATAGTCATCAAGATTAAAATCAGCAATTACTTTCGTCATAAATACATCGAAGCACAGAGGGAGGGTTTTGTTATTTTGCTTGCATTTAGATCATTTTCGTAGTACATGCACTAGTAGGTTAATGGGTATAGAACTCATGACGTATGAGTACTATTGATTTAATAAAATAACACTCATACGCAGTGTGGGTCCTATCGAATAAATTGTACACAATGGAATATTTGAAGAAATATTCATAATAAATATAAACTACTGATCCGATCGGTACGAATCAAATGGTAAATGGTAATATAGGTTCTAATCATTTGTAATATTGTGATTTTGTCACCCTGTTTAAGTTCAGGGTGTAGTTACAGGTTGTCAAAGTTGACTAACTCGTGTATAAAACAATTTTATAACTTTTGTAAATGTGGGTGTAACTTTTGTAAATGTGGACCGATTTCTAAAATTGTTAAACTGAAGTAACGTACGTTGTAGTATGTATAAGGAAAAAAAACATGCGTATATTTATAGGTTATCTAATTTCCTTAAAAATTATTAATTTTTTGGTTTATCTACCAAAAAAAAAAAACGTTATGATTAATTAATCGATTTAAAAACAAAAAATCAGCAATTACTTTCGTCATAAATACATCGAAGCACAGAGGGAGGGTTTTGTTATTTTGCTTGCATTTAGATCATTTTCGTAGTACATGCACCAGTAGGTTAATGGGTATAGAACTCATGACGTATGAGTACTATTGATTTAATAAAATAACACTCATACGCAGTGTGGGTCCTATCGAATAAATTGTACACAATGGAATATTTGAAGAAATATTCATAATAAATATAAACTACTGATCCGATCGGTACGAATCAAATGGTAAATGGTAATATAGGTTCTAATCATTTGTAATATTGTGATTTTGTCACCCTGTTTAAGTTCAGGGTGTAGTTACAGGTTGTCAAAGTTGACTAACTCGTGTATAAACAATTTTATAACTTTTGTAAATGTGGGTGTAACTTTTGTAAATGTGGACCGATTTCTAAAATTGTTAAACTGAAGTAACGTACGTTGTAGTATGTATAAGGAAAAAAACATGCGTATATTTATAGGTTATCTAATTTCCTTAAAAATTATTAATTTTTTGGTTTATCTACCAAAAAAAAAAACGTTATGATTAATTAATCGATTTAAAAACAAAAAATTCTTCGTGTTAATAATGCTTCATGATAAAAGCAATAGCAAACTTGTTTAAATTAGCTTTAATGTATTCGTGAAAATCCCTAAAGCTTAAAATTTAAAAAAATTATGAAAAATTGTCATTTTTTGCCAAAAAAATAAAAAAAAAAACTAATAATATTTACATTTCTTTACAATTTTCATGGAAATTTGTTTAAAACAATTTTAATTGTAAATGCACTTTCACCAGTTTTTGACCATACACCTTACATCAGGCATTGAAACATGACAAATATTTAATCATAAAATCATTTTTAAAGTGTGTTAAAAATGTACCCTCAAAAAAATAAGTTAGTAGAAAAGTTAGTAAAACATCTTGTAAATCAGGTATACTATTTTTCAGCAAATTTTTTGCTAAAATTATGTTTTAAACTAAAATTTTACTTATACTTAGTCAGCACTTAACTGCTTTGAACTAATGTTTTACTAATATTTTACTAAGGTTTTACTAATTTAATTTGCTAAAAAAAAATTGTGCTGACTAGTATATCAATAATGTGAACGACAACCAGATTAATTTTATATTCAGAATGAATTACATGTCAAGATGTCGTAGTGACGAGGAAAATTATACTGAAAAGTACAATTCTAGTAAGACACATAAAAAAAATCAACCATGGAATTTGTATCTGTTTTTCATACATAAAACAAAATTGTGGATTGAAACAACTTAAATTTTGCTTTTTCACCGGCTTGTGAAAGTAATTGTCTATTAATTAAATAAAAGACAAAATTAAATATTTAAATTTAAAAAATATTAAATGTGTATTTGTAGTCAAATTGGGGGGTAAAGTTGATAACAAATATACAGCAGATAGACAGACTAAAGCGAAAGACAAAGACTAAAGACTAAGACTAAAGACAAAGACATACATCTTAGGTAAATTTTAATGTTTCCTTTTTCTTATTGAAAAAAAAGGGTTGCAAATGTTACATTTTGTTATTTTTTCGTTTTGTTTTTATAATTCTCTGCGCCATTAGCGTTCTTTTAGGTAACTAAATTAACGAATGTAACTAAATTACAATTTTTTCTACAAATTTTTTGCGTTTTTTTCAGTCTACTAAAATTCAGCAAAAAATTTATTAATTTTAGCAAGGCTTTTTTATTGCTAATCCACTAAGTGTTAGCAAAACTTTTGCTGAATCTACTAACTTTGTTGCTAAAAGTCAGCTCGCTGATTTTCAGCAAAAGATTTTGCTAACATTAGCAAGCCCCCTCCTGACTAAAACTTTGCTGACTTTACTAACTTTTTTATTTGAGTGTACCATACATTAACCTACATGGTCATATGTGTACATTAACGAAAATAGAAGTAATATTTACATGTATGATAACATATAGAACATATGAGCATATATTAGTCACATATAATGTTATTCTTCTTATGTAAACATAAATGCGTTAATACGTATCCATAAATGCATACATATATGCTGATTTTTAACCCGTCAGGACAAAATGTTACTTTTTAATAATTAATAAAGATCTGACCATCAATTTCGTGTAATGGTGTACTTAATTTTTTTGATCAATAATACAGATTTCGAGAAAAACTTTCTTTTTAGTTTGGCGGTTTTGTATTTAGATTTTTACATTTATAACTTTTCGAAAGCAAATAATCTGCTATTGTTTTGATGGAATTAAAAATCAAGACATGTGTTCCTTCTTATGTCTCATATTTATTTTATTTATTTTTCTATAATCCAGTATATTTTTGTTGCCTCAGCTCTTAATAGACATTGTTGAGGTGTGTTGGTAAAATATTACAAATCAGTTATCAGTATTAAAAATTAAAGAAAAAAGAAAAAAAAATATATTTATTAAATTTATACATTTTCAGATCAAAGTTATTTTACATCAGAAGTTCTTCTAAATTTTGTAATAAATAATCTTTCAAAGATTTTTTAAATATTGAAATTCTATTTAACATTTTTAAATTTTGCGGCAAGTTATTAAACTCACAACTACACTCAAAAAAAAAAAAAAGTTTGTAAAGTCAGCAAAAAATTTTGCTGATTTAGCAAAATTTTAGTCAGGAGGGTGCTTGCAAAAAAATTGCTAATGTCAGCAAAATCTTTTGCTGAAAATCAGCGAGCTGATTTTTAGCAACAAGATTAGTAGATACAGCAAAAGTTTTACCAACACTAAGTGGATTAGCAATAAAAAAGCCTTGCTAAAAATTAATAAATTTTTTGCTGAATTTTAGTAGACTGAAAAAAACGCAAAAAATTTGTAGAAAAATTGTAAGTTAGTTAATTTATTTGCTGAAAATCATAAAACATATTTTTGTGATTCTTTTAAAAATAATTTACAATAATTACGAAATATAAAAATTTTAATTTTTCACATTGACGACATAAATTAATTTAAAATCTGAAAGTATATAGAAATAAATATATATAACATAACAAAAATTTTCTTTAAACTACTTACATCAATGGTTGTCTAAATGATGCTATCTTTTAAAGGCCGCAACTGCCGAAGATAATTATAGAAACGAAACGAAAAAATAAACAAAAACAAACGAAACGAAAAAACAACCCTTTTTTTGCAATAAGAAAAAGGAACCATAAAAATCTACCTAAGATGTGTGTCTTTGTCTTTCGCTTTACTCTGTCTACATGTCTGTATATGTTTGTTTGCAATTTGACCACACTAGATTATTAATCTATAAACATTTAGTTTAGAAATAAATTTTAAATTTAAATATTTTATTTTGTCTTTTATTTAATTAATAGACAATTATTTTTACAAGCCGGTGACAACGCAAAATTTAAGTTGTGTCAATCCTCAATTTTGTTTTATGTATGAAAAACAGATACAAAAGTCTTCCATGGTTGATTTTTTTATATGTCTTATTAGAGTTGTACTTTTTAGTATCATTTTCCACTTCTCTACTACATCTTGACATGCCGCGACATCTGCTTCATTCTGCATATATCTTTCAATCTGGTTGTCGTCCACACTATTAATGTGCTTATCAGCGCATTTTTTTTTTAGCAAAATTAATTAGTAAAACATTAGTATAATATTAGTAAAGCATTAGTATAAAACAGTTAAGTGCTAAATAAGTATAACAAAAATTTTAGCTCAAAACACGATTTTATCAAAAAATTTGCTAAAAAGTAGTATACCATATTTACAAGACGTTTTACTAACTTCTCTACTAACTTTTTTTTTTTTGAGTTTACCCATAAACTCAATTCTTTGTTTAATTGTTTCCAACCTACACCTAGCTACTGACAAATTACTGTTATTATCGTGTGTTACTGTTATCTCTTGATTCCTCGTAGCCTGAATCAATATTGTGTACGATTTTGAATACATATAGCCAGATTTGCAATTTATAAATGCCATTAACTGGCAAAACTGTTCTGAACTTATCCTTATATAACGATATTGTTGGGAACATTAAAGGAAGATTAGCTACTACTTTTAAAGCCTTATTTTGGTATCGTTGAAGCGATTTAAACTCATTACACGGCAGTCAAATAATTTAAATCACTTTGAATAAAACGACTTTGAATATTAAAAATTTTGTATTACGATAATTTTTTTTTTAAACTTGTACAAAAACCCAGTATCTTGAACACAAAACTTTATATTTAAACCATTGACTCACGTTTTATATATGTTTTAGCGAATATGAAAGCTTAATGAACAATTGACCTGAATAAGTGTTAGTTCTTTAAAAAGGGCATATTAAAGTGAAATATTTTGACTAAAAAAAGAATCTATTTGCATATAGCTCTTTATAGTATATATTATATATTTTTTTAATAGATTTCCAAGTTGACCCCAGAGTTATACTTTTGGTATAATATGTGGACACGAATAGCAAAAATGTTTTCATTTTCAAAAGTTATAATATAATAACTTTTTTCAGGTATATTAAATTAAAAAAACAAAATACTAAAATAATGAAATAATGAAAAACTAAACTACACTTAGAATAATATGTAGGTGATGAATACTGCAAAAGTAGTTAAAATAGTTAAAAACAAATGAAATTTCACTTGAAAAAAGCACTACTTACATTTCTGTAAATTCAACTAACATTGTCATTTGTTGGGGATTTTTGAATTTTATTCATCGTCTTCTTAGACAGTGTACAATTAATACTATAATTAATATGCACATATTTTTACTGTTCAGAAAATGATTAAAAAACAAAAATTTATATTTTTATTTTTTAAATAAAAACAAATGACTGTATAAAATGAATGTAAAATCATAAAACAGTAATTTTATGTTTTTTTTTTAATGAACTACATATGTAGTCAAAAATATAGTTTCTTCTAGAACTTACTGTTTTTTCTCTTAACCCTCCTGTTAGGTTAGAAAAAACTTACGAATGTTAGGTTAATGGACCATTTGCACCATACTTCAATATTCATACAAAATAACCATTTAATCTTATATTTGTATCTAATTTGGATCACTTCTCCCTAAATATTATTAATTTAAGCTTTACTCAACGCTAGAGATGGGCGCGTGAGTGAATTTAGGGTCACGATCACGCAAGAAATATTATCTCGCATGAATCACTCACTAGTGCGACCCCCCCTTTTTTGATTTTTGTTGTAAAGAAGCACAAATATTTGTACTGCTCGGTTCATTTTGTGAGTTGTTTTCAATAGTTCAGACGTGTTTTACTTACGACATGGCAAACTTGATCGAAGGTCAGCTACGAGAGCTGCTCAATGCAGACAGTGACTCCGATATTTCAGATTCGAAATTTGATTATATTTCAGAAAATAGCGAAACAGCTAGCTAGCTCTGTTGATCCGTTTTTTATTGCTAAAAACAAAATGGTTTGCAGTGTCACTCCATTACCTCAGCCTATTGGAGCTACGGCTGAGAATGTTATCTCAACGCAACCAGGACCAACTCGATTTGCAGTGTCCAGATGCAATGACATTCTGTCAGCTTTTTTGTTGTTTTTTCCGCCTCCAATAGAAAGAATTATCATCGAAAATACTAATAAGTACGGCAGGTTCAAGTTTGGTGGCAAGTGGAAAGATATTGATGAAGATGCATTGCGCGAATATATTGCTGTGCTCATTCTTGCAGGCGTATGTCGGTATGTATACTATTACTGAAAGTGGAAAAATTAAGATGTTCATGGTTTTTTTGATGCAAAATTTGGTCGCCCCATTTTCGGGGCAATTATGTCTGAGGATACATTTAATATGATTAATGGTGCCATCCGTTTCGATGATGTTTTGAGTCGACGACAAATGCGTAGTTGCGATAAATTTGCTCCTATTCGTGAACTGTGGGACCGTTGGCAACAACTTCTTCCAATGTTTTACAATTGTCACGAAAAAGTCACCATTGATGAGCAACTTGTTGCATTCAGGGGGCGATGTACTTTTCGACAGTTTATGCCATCAAAACCAGCAAAATATGGTTTGAAATTTTGGTTATCGGTGGACTCTAAGTCAGGCTACGTGTGGAAAATACAACCATACCTTGGTAAGCCTAGAAATGCACAGCCTGTTCAATGCACAAGACAGTTGCAGCTGATGAGAGTGGATTGAAGAAAAAACCAGAGATTGTTTCGTATTAGAATTCAAAGAAAGGTATGTTAGTTTTATGTTCTCCTATAATTTCTAATACTTCATCTCTTTTAGGTGGCGAATATACTGCTGATCAAATGGTTGGTTCCTACAGCACAAAACGCAAAACAAATCGATGGCCAAACATTGTATTTGCAAACATACTTGATATATCCGCATTGAATGCGTATAGAATATTTTCTGAAATCGACGTTTCATGGGCTCCAGCTGATCGGAATCGTAGGAGACCAGAGTTTTTGCGGCAACTAGCACTTTCTCCGGCTAACGCGTATATGCACTCATAATAATCCATGCTTAAAAATACAAATATATTTTTCGTAAATTTTTTTTCGTAGAATGTACAAACATTTTGTTTATATTTCAAAACTTTTGTATAAAACAAATTATATAAATTTACAAATTTCGTAAAAAATACAAACATGATTTCGTAATATTTTTTTAGTACATTGTACAAAAATTTGTAATGTTACAAATATTACATATGGATGTTGATGTGGTTAGAGGTCGGATTTGCAATCAGAAGGTTGCGAGTTCAACTCCTGGCCAGGACAATTTTTTTTTTTTTTTTTTTAGTTTTTATATTTTTTTTTTGTTTATTAATGTTTTTTTAAATTTCTATGTTTTATTTTTTTATTTCATTATTACTATTTTTGTGTTTTGATATAAATGGATATTTTGTATTTTGTTTAATAAAGAGGATCCTAAAACAAGTTAAAGAGGACCCGAAAACACTACTTCCACTTTATTTGCCGGGTTTAGTATGAAATTCAATAAAACAAATATTTAAAAAGATAAAATATTTAATAATAAAATGCAATTAGTTTGAAATTGTTATTTAAGTTTTTTATTATTATTATTTTATTATTTTTTTTATTTTGTTTTTTAATATATTATTTGATATATTTATAAAAAAATTATATTATTTTATTTAGTTCAATAAACATAATAAAAATATTTAATTGCCATTTTACCTTTTTATTAAATATTTGTAGCATATTTTTCTAGTTTTCATAAAATTTCATAATATTTTCGACTTAAGTTCCTTTTTAGTTTGTTGTATTGCATCAGCTACTTTGGTGCAAATGGTAGAGGGGTATACTTCAACACAGCAGGACGTCACTGAAATCGTGAGTTCGATTCTTGTGTGGCACCATTACATTTTTTTTTTAATTTTAAAATAAACCCGTAAGGTATGCACCACATTTTTATTTAAAAAAAGTTTTTACAAAACTTTACGAAATGTGATTTGTATATTCTACAAATTTTTTCGTAATGTCAAAATAACCAAAACTTTCGTAAAATGAACAACGGTTTTCGTGTATTTTACCTATAGATTATTATGAGTGTGATGAAACGGACTAGATTAGAGTTCTCAGCACAGTTATTGACTTAAATACGATCACCATGCATAGTTCCAGTGGCCTCCTCAAATAATACTTCTAATTCAGAGGCTCGGAAGCGTGGAATTTGTAGTTGCTGCAAGTCTAAGTCTGATATAAAATGCTCCATTTGCAGCAAGTTTATTTTTAAAACTAACCGAAAAACATGTTGCTCATCATGCAATGACAATTATTATAAAACCAACTAATAAATACTTATTTTTATCAATATATAATATAATCATTTAAAAAAAAAAAAATGATTATATTACATTAAATTTAGCAAATGGAAACTTTTTTGCTTAAATTTTTGCAAGACTATTTTTTGGGTGTGCCCACATATTATAGGAAAAGTATGCGTCAACTTAAAGAGCTATGCTGCCATATAAAATTTTTGAAAAAATCGCGAATATAGTACAAGCCGCTAATTATATGCAAATACATTTTGTTTTGTCAAAATATTTTCCATTTATTGTCCCTTTTTAAAAAACTAACAATTATTCAGGTCAATTGTGCATTAAGCGCTAATATTCGATAAAACTGTAAAAACAAAGTAGTGAAGTGGTTTTAATATAAAGTTTGTGCATTAAATATGAGCGATAAAAATGAACACTAGCGTGGCCGTTAGTTGTATGGATCCTTTTTTTTTTTTTTTTTTTGATTTCTTATATTCTCTCCCCATAAATCGGTTCAGTTTTATTAAAGAAAAAAATACAAAAAAATTTTCATAGCGATAAGTTGGCCTTCAAGCCCATTTATTAAAATGTAATTTGTTTGTATATGATTATCTTTAAAAAAACAAACATTTTTCAAGAATATGATATACGGCAATATTATAGCTCTTCTAGTCAACAATATTATCCTCACAGAAAGTTTTTTGCTAATATTAATATTTTAGAAAATAATGAAGAAAATAACCAACAACATACCAAAAATTATATATACCAAAATTATATTTATATGGAAATTATTTATACTAAGCATGTACGGTAATAGCTTCCGTCTATTAAATTGTTTCATACATATACTACGTACAGTTTAGAACAATCAAAAATAAGAAAAAACAAATTAATTCGCAAGAAGAAATCAAATGTTTGGTGTTTGATACAACAGCGGTCAATACCGGCCGACATAAGGGCACTTGTACGTTGATTGAACACGACTTACAAAGAAAGCTAATGTGATTACCTTGCCGACACCACATTTATGAAGTTGTACTGAGAAGTGTGTCTGAGGAAAAATTTCAAAATAACTCAAGCCCTAACGTAGCAATATTTGATAAATTTAAAAATGCATGGCCAAAATTAAACGTTAAAAACTGGCAGCAAGGAATGCAAGATCAAGTGGTTAATAATTATTTGAAAAAAACAAAATTTCGGGTCGTAAGTTATGTTAAAACAATCTTACAAGAAGTACAACCGAGACAGGATTATAAGTAGTTAATAGAACTTGCCTTGCTATTCCTGGGTGAGAAACTCAAAAAACCGCCAAACAGTGTAATAATTCGTTCACCGGGTGCTATTCATCATGCGAGTTGGATGGGAAAAGCTATTTACAGCTCGAAAATATATTTGTTCCCTGAAGAGTTTAACTTGAGAGAATCTGAACGCAAATTTGCATTTTTATTGTCGCCGTGTACATTGAAGCCTGGTTTGCTGCTCCCTTAGCAATACAAGCACCACACACCGACTTAAATTTTTTGTCAAAATTAAAAGATTTTAAAATATTGATTTAGGAATCTCGCAGGTTGCCGTCAAAAAATTCAAAAACCATTTATGGTATTTAAATGGGGATGCTATTGCATTTGCAATTTTGGACAACAATGTCGGAGATGCAACAAAAGAAAATATGGTCGCTGCTTTGAATATTGAAATAAAAAAACAAATTAACTTAAACCGCGCCACAATGGGAGAACAAACAGTTTCAAAATTCATTAGTGGTGAGCTTGAGCAGTTTGTTTCTTCTCAAACAAGAAGTTTTTTGAGTGATTTCAAATTGATACGTCTTTCATGACATTAAGTCCGTCGAAATGGCCTGTGCAGCATTGCTATATGACAGCGGTAAAACCATTAAAAAAATTAAGAGTCGTCAATGATACCGCCTAAAGATTAGTGAAGTTGATGGAGGAGTATAATAAGCTCTTTACAAAGAATGAAGAGCAAAAACAATTTGTACTGCAGGTTGTTAGCGACTATCGTCTCTAAAATATTAATATTAGCAAAAAACTTTCTATGAGGCTAATGTTGTTGACTAGAAGAGCTAAAATATTCTTGTAAAATGTTTTTTTTTTTTTAAAGATAATCATATACAAACAAATTACATTTGAATAAATGGGCTTGAAGGCCAACTTTGAGGGGCGGACGTACCCGCTAAAACACAACTTATCGCTATGAAATTTTTTGGTATTTTTTTTTTTTTAATAAAACTGAACCGAGTTGGGGGGATAGAATATAAGAAATCAAAAAAAAATAAAAATAACGGCCACGCTAATGAATACAGATCTTAATTAAATAATGAAATGAAAACGAAAGTAGAATGATTGCTTTCGAAAAGTTTCAAATGTAATAAACTAAATGCAAAACCGCCAAATTTTAAACACATTTTTCTCGATATATGTACCATTGAACAAAAAATAAAGTACACCATTGAAATCAGCATGTCCGAAATATATATAATTAATGGTCACATCTCTTTTAAGTTTTTCTATGACATGCTGTGTAATTTATGGGTTTGGAATAAAAACAATTTTTTATTTTTTTTGTTAATGTCATTATAGCATAATTATTTTTTTATTTCTATACTATTTTATACTATTTATTTTTGCAATTTTGTTTTTTTCTTTTTGAAAAGTTTTTGTATAGTATTTCATAAGCATCATCACTTTTCGATAGTATTGATATTAAAATATCACTTTGTATGTAGAAACTTAGGCAAAGAAAAGTTTTATTGAAAAACTTTTGATGAATGACATCGTTTTTTTTAATGCATGCCTAAACTAAAAGTGAAATAAATGACTTTAAATGAGTGAATTGACAATCGATTATGCAGAATTGAAAATTAGATCAAACTTTGTTGTCAAAAGAATATTTAAATATGACTTTTTTATTTAATTAATATCAACAATGTGACTACATAAACTGACAAGGAGGACTTTCTGAGGCGGGCCTTTAGATTTGAACTAAACTAAATTTGATTTGAACTAAAAAAAAAAAAATAAGGGACTCGAGGCCAAATATTTTTTTAATGCGAATTGTGCCGGACTTGAGTCGTAATAACCGACTTTCAGTTGCCAAATAGCTAAATATTTTTGTGTGTGTAATTGATATATTCTGAATTGCAGTTGCAAAAATAATTTTAAAACAAATGTATTAAAAATAATTTTTGGTCATTGGCTGATTGTAAACTTTTTGATTTAGTCACAAATTTATGAATTTTATTTAATTTTATTTAGTTAGAAACATTTTATAAATATGAAGAACGTAGACTTTTTATGAAACAGCTTAATCGTATTTATGAAGTGCTACATTGGACGACAATTTTTCTTTGAGCATGACTACACTCAAATAAAAAAGTTAGTAAAGTCAGCAAAAATTTTTGCTAAGTCAGCAAAATTTTAGTCCAAAAAAAAGTGTTAATGCCAGCAAAATCTAAATTAGTAGATTCAGAAAAAGTTTTGCTAAAACTAAGTGGATTAGAAATTAAAAAACCCTTGCTAAACATTAAAAAAATTTTTGCTGAATATTAGTAGACTGAAAAAAACTCAACAAATTTGTTAAAAATGTTTACTTTAGGTAATTTATTTTGCTGAAAATCATAAAATATATTTTTGTGATTTTATTTAAAATAATTTATCTTTCAACTACTTACATCATTGGTTGTCTAAATGATGCCATCTTTTAAAGGAACGCTAATGCAGCAGAGAATTATAGCAACGAAACGAAAAAATAACAAAATGTAACATATACAACCCTTTGTTTGCAATAAGAAAAAGGAAACATAAAAATTTACCTAAGATGGATGTCTTTCGCTTTAGTCTGTCTACCTGCTGTATATTTGTTATCAACTTGACCACTCAATTTGACTACAAATACACGTTTAATCTTTTTTAAATTCATATATTTTATTTTGTCTTTTATTTAATTAATAGACAATTACTTTCACATGCCGGTGAAAACGCAAAATTTAAGTTGTTTCAATCCACTATTTAGTTTTATGTATGAAAAACAGATACAAAATCTTAAATGGTTAATTTTTTTTTAAGTGTCTTACTAGAGTTGTACTTTTTAGTATACTTTTTCTCGTCACTACTACATCTTGACATCTAATTCATTCTGCGTATAACTTTAAATCTGGTTGTCGTTAACACTATTGATGTGCTAATCAGCACAATTTTTTTAGCAAAATAAATTAGTAAAACATTAGTAAAATATTAGTAAAACATTAATTCAAAACAGTTAAGTATTGACTAAGTATAACTAAAATTTTAGTTTAAAACATAATTTTAGCAAAAAAATTTTCAGAAAAATAGTATAACTGATTTACAAGATGTTTTACTGACTTTTCTATTAACTTATTTTTTGAGTGTATGCCTGACACGATATACAATTATATGTAATAATATATTTTAAGATGAGCCTATATATACATTTTTTTACTCGGAAAGTAAATTGTTTTTGTATCACAATATTTTTTTTTATAAAACTGCTGGGGATTTCTTAACAGAGTTAACCCCTTAAGTAAAAACAATTGGTGAAAAAAACTTTGAGATTGTGATTTATATAAAATGTTTTTTTTTTCAACAGCTCATAAAACTTGGGAAGACAAAAGCTATATTTTTCAATGAAGCAAAATCCTTTAAAAGCTTATTTTTAAACTTGAAAACAACTTTAAATCTTATTTAAGTATCATACAAACAATTGACAAGTAGAACAAAATGTATATTCTTTTTGAACATACATAGACATGAAAAAAACTTGGAATATAAAATACAAGAAAAATAAAAAAAAATTAATTCAACACTTAATAAATCAATCACTATAAGTGTAGTCAACTCGGTTTTAATGGCTTTTACAGAAGATCTATGATGTTAACAGCTTAACCCTCAAACCAATCATGCTTTTTTGCAATGATATTTATATCACTTGTTCGGCACGAAAAATAAACCATATGGTCTTCCATCAAAATAGTTTTTGTTGTCTATTTAGGCGATATGGGCCAAAAAGGGGTTAAGAACGAATGTCAAAAAGCAATACTTAAAAGCGCATAAGTTTAGGCTTAAATTTTTTCTATTACCAAGATATAATTACAGTCCAAAAATTACACTTTTAATGGTTTTACTTAAGAAGACATGTCGATTTTCGTTTTTTGACAAACATGAAATTGCTCGAAAACACACCTTAACTTTAACATATATTAATTAAACTTAAAGGCTTTGTTAATACTGCTAAATATAATATTTCTATCACATTTTATAAAAATCCTTTCATAAGTTTTCAATAGTAAGTATGCTATTGTAATCCTCTATGTCCTTTCACCAAAATAAGAGCTTTTTTGAAAAGCTTAAGCTTCAATCTTACTTTGTGTCAAGTATGAACGGTTTATAGTCAATATAAATGTATTTTAAAGATTTTTAAAAATATTTATTTTTGGAAATTTTATGAAATTTCAACTTAACGCTTTCTCGCTTACAAACCGAGCAATAAAAACAAAAACAAGTTTCACAAATATTTTGTAAATTTAGTTTTCTATCGAAATATCTGAACTTCTTATTATAAAACTCTCATTTGAAGCCTTTATAGCTAATTTAAAATACCCTACCTGAAGGCAGGCTTGCCGGTCAGAGGGTTAAGAGGACAACAAAAAAAAAAAAACAACACGGCAATACTAGAGAAGAATATTATGTACAATATTATTTGTTTGACACAGAAACCCGAATGGGTCATTGAAATTGAAAAGTATAATTTCTTTTCAAAACCCTGTAGACGAAAGCACTTACATATGTTGCTTTTCAAGCCAACTGCCCCGCTACAGGAAGAAGTATATCGCAGCAATGCCAAACATATAAAAGACTTGAATTTTTCCAAAAAGTGGGCGAAGTGGGAGTGGTTAAATATTAACAAAGAGTACTATAATTTTTAGTATATTATTTATTATTGTTATTATGTTATTTAACTGATTTTGCCAAATGCTAGAAATTTTAACATATTAATATATTGTTAAATGGAGAACTTGAAAAAAATTTAATTTTTAAAAAAAATTCAGAACTAGTTCCGAAATTATAGAGCTATGCAAAACTCAATTTATCTAAAAATTGGTCAACATTTTTTAAATTTATAAGGAAATAAGTTATCTTAAAAATTGAAAAACTGAAAAAAAATGGTAAGAGTAGTTTGTTCAGGTGACGTTCCAAGTATTATGAAAAATGTATTTCCATGAAGGTCAAAAATCGGAACATTTTGATCAAAAAATACACTTTTCTCGTTAATATAGCTCGAACGCCTGATGTCGGAGAGTGAATCTAGGGCCAGATTTGGATTCAGTGTACCTTGTACCTTTAGAAAAGTATAATTTAGTTCTAGTGTCAAACATTTTTTTGCCTGAATCTTTATGTGTAAAAAGTACTTACATATACTCACAAGTGCTCCCCACTGTATATATAAAAGACACTATTCTAGAAAAATAATACGACTTTATCGTGTAAGATAAACTTTCTGGATCGATAAAAAAAAATCCAGCCTTTTTAATAAATAAAAAAAAAAATCCAAAATAATTTTGGCCGATTTTTAGATAAATAGAGTTTTTTATTAGTTCATAAATTCCGACTAATTCTGCAATTTTTTTTTAAATTTTATTTGTTCAAATTCTCTATAAAAAATATATAGTTATAGGAAAATTAATAGCATTCGCCAAATGCAGTAAGGTAATAATAAATTGCATACCACAAGTGAGATCAAAAAAAAATATTTAAACACGCCTATTTCCCCGATTTTTTGTAAAAATTTAAGAAGTTCTTTGATTTTTTTTTTTAGTCTCTTATTAAGGGTGATTTTTTAGCACCATTCTTTTTGGCAACATTGTTTTTGGCAGCTCAGCTATTTTTGCGTAACATGTTACTGTTAAACATGTTCAGTTTGCTCTATAATTTAACAATGAATCGACTTA
This sequence comes from Delia radicum, assembly GCA_021234595.1. Lineage (NCBI taxonomy): Eukaryota > Metazoa > Arthropoda > Insecta > Diptera > Anthomyiidae > Delia > Delia radicum. The sequence continues at coordinate 139,661,843 of CM037852.1, forward strand.
CAAACGAACAAAATTCATGCTCGGTTATCAAAATTCATGCTCGGTTAAGAAAGTGCATCTTCCAATTTATGGTCAGTTTGGGCGACCTTCTTAGGCGGCTATTCGGAATCTTGTGACTAAATGTCGCACCAAATTTACATTAATGGCCATTAAACCACCAACACGCATACGTAGAGTGCAGACAGAGGATAATATCGCAGCTGTAACCGACAGTGCTGTTGATGACAGTGAATTATCGAGTCGGCAAATTGGGCCTTTGTTACTCCACTACGTGGAAAATTTTGCGCAAGGATTTGGGTGTAAAATCTTTTAAAATAAAGCTGGTGCAGGAATTGAAGCCACACATTCCTACCACAACGGTTAACTTTTGGTGAATGGGCGCTGGAAAAGTTGGATGAAGATCCACTTTTTTATCGGAAAATTGTGTTCAGCGACGAAGCTCATTTTTGGTTGAATGAATACTTGAACAACCAAAATTGCCGTATTTGGTGTAAAGAGCTGCCAGAAGCATTGCAAGAACTGCCAATGCATCCCGACAAATGTTCTGTTTGGTGTGGATTAATGGCCGGTGGTATCATTGGACCGTACTTTTTCAAAGACGACGAAGGCAGGAACGTAACTGCGAGCGCTACCGTGCGATGATTACAGATGTTTTTTTTTTGTCCCAAATTTAAGAGCTGGACTTGGGTGACATGTGGTTTCAACAAGACGGTGCAACATGACACACATATGGGACTATGTTAATGCTCATGTCTATAGATACAAGCCAATATTGAAGAATTTATTCGTGAGATACCGGCCTATATGTTGAAGAGAGTATGCCAAAGTTGGACCTAGCGTATGAAACATTGGAGGCGTAGTTGCATAGAACATAAACATGAAATCATCTTTACACATTGAATTATATAGATCGTTCTATCGACTCAAAAAAAGATTTCATACATTTCTCTAAGTTTTATGTGTTTTTTTTTTTTTATCAAATCTGAAAGCTCTTAAAATTCACCCTTTAGGAGAACAAATACTGTGAGTTTGGCATTATTGCGATATACTGATTTGTGTCTTACAGTTGCCTTAGAAATCAACATATGGCTCATTTACTAATAGACTGATATAACTCAAAAAAAAAACGGTTTTGCAGAAAATGGGTTTAAAGTTTTTAATCTATGTATATCTTCTTCGCTCGACCTTATCTCTATACGTTTGGTCACGATTATTATAAATATGGTTTCTAATGCATTTTTCTCTTGGTGCGAGTTGGGTGCGAGTTCTGATAGATATAACTCAAAAAAAAACGGTTTTGCAGAAACTGGGTTTAAAGTTTTTAATCTATGTATATCTTCCTCGCTCGACTTTATCTCTATACGTTTGGTCACGTTTATTATAAATATGGTTTCTAATGCATTTTTCTCTTGGTGCGAGTTGGGTGCGAGTTCTATTATTATCGAGAGACCCGTGAGTAGCATAGTTTCTCTATAAAGTATATATTCTTTGCACCCACATTGCAGAAAAAAGAGAATATATTATCTTCAAAGGCGAAAAGTATACATGATATTAATATGAAGTTTTTGCACAATATGATGCATGAAATAACTAATAAATCTGCCTCATTAATTTAAAAATTGCGTTTTTTGACTTATGACAGTTTAGTAAATAAGGAATTTGTATTTCTAAGATATAGAAAAAAAACCTTATTTACAATAGCTTAAAAATGTTGCTTAACATTTTTTCTTTGAAAATAACTGAAGTTTTGCATGACTAATCAAATGTAAACAGAAGTCTCAATCATTAATTAAAACATATTCCAAATATATGTTCTATTTCAAAAAATTTATGTATCAAGTCTCTTCAGGGTATTACAAATTGCTTGGTCTCTTTGGTAGTTAAAACTGAAAGAATAAATTTTCTTAACACCTTCACAACCGACTTTCTGTTTGTGGCAACATTTCTTTTTTGACTTCAGATTCTTGTTAAGCGTCATTAAATTAAAAAGAAAAAGTTTCACATATATACCTTCTGCCCCTCCTACGCATCAAAAAATGGGTCCGAAAATCAAATGTTATAAACTTCTCATCAAATTTTTAAAACTAAAACATTTAAATAAATGTATTATTATTTTACAGCTATTACGTGCCAAATATCAAGATTATAGCTTTACTAATTAAAGAGATACACTAAACGCACCCTTTTTCGGAGGCGTTACCAAATATCTCCACTTTATTGCCCTGATGAAAAGTTTATGCATTCAATAATTTTTTTCAATGACTAATATCCTAATGAAGATATTTTAAAAAAAATATAATAAATTTTTATATTTTTTTAAAAACGTGTACATTGTTAGGTTACAAGGAGGCCAAGGGGTTAATATTACTTAAGGTTTTGCGCACAGTTTTCAAAGTTTTCATATAGCGTTTTTGTTCAATTTGAGAAAATATACAAACTTTTATAACAACTACAACAAACTCTTTTCTTTTAAAAAATATGCAAAATCATCAAAATTCTACTATGAACAAAAATAAAATATAAATAAATTCTCTAAAGATTTAAATCAATAAAAAATGTAAATTGACATTGGACAAAATATATGTATAAAAATCAAAACAAAAACCAACAGAATAACAAAAAAAGACAATAACAAATATACCCAGTGCCGAAACGGTAATGATACAAGCTTACTCTCTGCATTACTTTAACACAAACAATAAGGATTTACTAATAACTAGTTAATTTGCCCATTATTTTAATACAAAAATAATGCGTTACCAATAAGTACTTATTTTTATCATTACTTTAAATATAAAGTCATGATCTAAACATTTTTAAATTTATTTTTAGCCTCATTATTTTTTCAATTCTATTGAGTACATATATAACTACTTATTTTTGATTTTTTGTAACCTAGAAAGTAATGACATTTTGTGCAAGCAAGTCATTTATGTTTTTTTCTATTATGTATAATATGTCAAGATAGTTCAGATGGTAGAGCGGTTGACTGCCAATCTGGTGGCCCGGGTTCAAATCGCGGGTGGGAAATTTTTATTAAAGAAAATTTTTGATAAAAAAAATATTTTATTTTTAAATTTTGTTTTTTTTTAATTTATTTTTAGACTAATTATTTTTGTCCATACTGGTAAGCATAAAGCTAGCTAAATAGTTTTATTTTTGTAACGTGCTTAGAAAATATATGTCATTATTTTGAGCGACTTCCTAATATAAATGTACTGAGATTTGTAATGACAATTGTAAGTACTTACTATTACCAAATATGTACTTATTTATATGGTTATGCTTTTCCACACTGGGTGCGCAAAATGAAATGAAAATCAATATTTTATAACCAATATACAGTGGTTCATTTTATAATGTTTTAAAATTGTTTTCCAGAAAAATACAAAAAAAATACGGCCAATAAGACCTGGCCTTGTAAAACACCTTTTTTTTAATGGAACTATGCACGATTAATCCAAATCTGGAATATATTTTTTTTTCTTATTTGCAGATTTTGATATATCATGGTTTTTAAATATATATCACCTCACTTTCTCATACATTTTTCTTAATTTGCGAAATTTAACCTTAAAATCAGGAAATTTTTTAAACAACATAAATCCATATAAAATTATCTTTAATTTAAGTATAATTTTTAATTCAAGTTTTTTTTTTGGATTTTAACTTTGATAAAGTTAAAAATTAAATAAAAAGTGTATTGTGCTTTTTGTTTGGGCCCCAAACCCCTAAATCGATAATAGAACAAAAATATCTTACAATTCTACACCGTTCGCAACTGTTATTCAGAAAATGTGTATTGAAATTCAGATATTCCATTTTAAATATAAAACAAAAAAATAATCAAATTTCCGAATTTCTAATTGCAATTTAGAAAATATCATTTAAAATTCAGAAAATGTCAACTGAATTTCAGAAAATATTTTTTGAACTTCAGTAAATAATAATTATAATTGAAATATAATGTTTTCTGAATTTCAATTAATTTATTCTGAATTTCAAGTGATATTTTCTGAATTACAATTGATATTTTCTGAATTTTAGTTGATATTTTCTGAATTACAATTTATATTTTCTGAATTTCAAATGATATTTTTAGAGTTTCAGATGGATATTATTATTACCACGGTTTTACTAATTTCGATCGAATGATTCGTGTTCTTAATTTAAACTTTTTTAAGTGATTTGAAATGCAACTTTTTAAAATAGTGGATAGCTTTAACCATGTGCCGCGGTCTCATATAATCTGATTTGGTATTGGTATTTATGCAAATTTTTTTTTTAAATTATTTTTTATGTGACTTATTTCTTCCTTAGCATGCAGAAATCGGTACTAATTTAATCATAAAATTATCTACAGTAAATATATCATGTGATCCATGATAAATCACAAATGTATTTGATAGCGTGTCTTCAAATTTGATTAGTTTTTTGTACACACATACTCCATGTAGCATATAGCACATACCCATATTCAGTTTTATAAATTTTCAAAAATTCCTGACTTTCATGGCTATAATGTTCAAAAAAAATAAAAAAAATCGCAAAAGTTTGTATGTCATTTTGAAGAACTATTTATACGAATGTTGTTATCGGATATCTCTGATTCAAAAATCATTCGATTTTTATGTTTATATGTTTTTACACTTATGCAATGAAACAAATACATTTAAAATAAATTAACTTCTTATGCAATTGCAATTTTTAAATGCATTTTCGAAATTGTTCTACCAACTTAAAATTATTTTAACATAGATAAATCGAAAATGAAATATTATTTAAGTAGAATTAATTTTTTTTTTCTGTGAAAATTTTTGAAAAATCCATTATACGAGGGCGGATCAATAAGTCCGTGACTTTTCGAACTTCCCTTGCAGTTATATGAAATGGAAAACTGCTCCCATCAAGTAACACATGTTAATAGACTACTGTCAAATTTTGAGCAAGTTCCGTCATTTACTTTGCGTTTAACAGCTGTTCAAAACACACAACCTCGTGGATTTTTTTAAAAATGGCAAAATGTGAATTTCGAGTGCTCATTAAACATTATTTTTTGCGAAAAAAAAACCGTCAATCAAACCAAGGAAAGGCTTGATAAATAATATGGCGACTCTGCACTATCGATTTCAATGGCAAAAAAGTGGGTTACTGACTTTCGTTGTGGCCACACAAGTACAAATGACGCTGAACGTTCTGGACGGCTAATTGAGGTCAATACACCCGAAAAACCCACGATATTTCAGTACAAAAAATTATTTTTGTTTTTGTATAATTTGTAATTTTGAACCGGTTTTCAAACAGTTTAAAACTTACAATACATTATTGAAAAGCAAAAAGATTATTTATTTGTGTTTATCTGCATTTTTGATCCAATATAGCATCTGCATCAATAATATTTTTTTTTTGGACAAATTAACTTAAATAAATTACGGGGTTGTATTGTTAATAGTGTGATCTGAATTTTAAACTGTTTTAAAACCTGTCCAAAATATAAAATTTACAAATTATACAATAAATTTATTTTTTTATCAATATATTGGCTAAGGTTTTTTTTTTAAAATCTAGAAAAATAGATGACATTTGCGTCACAGAAAATCTGAAACTTTATATTATAAAAAAAAAAATATGTTTTCGATTTATCCATGTTTAAAAAATTTGTATGAAATTTTGAACAATTTAAAAAATGCATTTTAAAATTAAAAATTTCTCACATGTAAAAGGTGTGTTTTATAGAGGTATAGAACTTTGAAATGTGATAGACCAAAGATGAATTTTTTAAATTAAAATGAAATTTACTTTATTCGAAAGATATTCTTCTGGCATTATAATTTAAATATGACTTCTGGCATATGACCGCCACGGCTGGCTCGGACGTAGTCGAATCAAGAGCTCCAATTTTCGATGACTTTTTTCGACATTTGTGGCCGTATATTGGCAATAACGCGGCGAATGTTGTCGTCCAAGTGGTCAATCGTTTCTGGCTTATCGGCGTAGACTAGCGACTTCACATATCCTCACAGAATTCACGGGTCCGAAAAGTTGAACTATAAAGTTACCAAACGTTTCCTTCAATAAATCAATTGTCTGACGAGCTGTGTGAGATGTTGCGCCATCTTGTTGGAACCACAGCTCCTGAACATCATAGTTGTTCAATTGATGAACAAAAAAGTCAGTAATTACGGTTATATAGCGGTCACCATTGACTGTAACGTTCTGACCAGCATCGTTTTTAAAGAAGTACGAACCAATGATTCCACCAGCCAATAAAGCACACCAAACAGTCAGTTTTTCTGGATGTAACGGTGTCTCAACATACTCTTGAGGATTATCATCACTCCAAATACGGCAGTTTCGTTTATTGACGTATCCATTTAACCAAAAGTGAGTTTTATCTCTAAACAAAATTCGCAAAATTAGTGCGCGATACGTATTGCGAACAGAACCATGATTTTCAAAATAAATTCGCGCAATTTGGAAGCATTGTTCAAGTATCAGGCTATTCATGTTGAAATGACAAACCAAACTAAACATAACTCACTTGACAGCTGACAAAATGTCCGCCAGTTAAAAAAGAGTTTTCATGAAAGTTTGAAACAAATCCGAGTTATGTAAGTAAACTAGATTTTTATTTTCTACTTTCAAATAAAAAGATGTTTTTTGTTAACATTAAATACAGTGTTGTACAGGTTATTTAAGTTTTTTCAACACTAAAAAAAAAATCGTTTCATTTCGTAACGAATACTATCATCAGAAAAAATTCCGCTAAAATTTCGATTCGGAAGTATTTCGATCACGAATGCGGGAATTATGCCCCAGATTTTTATATTCACAACAATTTTTTGCTACAATGATAATAATCCATGCGCAATAATACAAACAAATATCAAACTAACCAAAAAGTTTGTCAAATAAACAAGAGTTTGTTCATTTTACAAAAGATTTCGTTGTGTTGATATTTTTTTTCGTATTTTTAGCATGGATTATTATGAGTGTAATTCCATTACCAACAAAAAACTATGTATCATACTGTACGTATAAGTACTATATAGTCAAAATTAATATCACTAATACGCTTAAGTGCCTGCAAATGGATTTAAAAAAATAAAAGATTCCATTTAATAAATATAATAACAATGTGACAAACTAATGGTCCACTGTGTCCTTATAAAAATACACAAATACATGCACGTATGGACCACACAGCCATATATAAATAAGTATGTAAATCATGTTGGACAACAAATAAAGCCAATAAGTAATATTGAATGCACAAAAATGTCAAACTTCTAAAATTAACTTAACTAAAATGTGAAAAATTTAAAAAAATGTTAAAGTAAAAAATACATGTTGTACTAAATTTAAGCTTTTTGTCTTTTTCCTTTTTTTACAGATTCCGAATTAGAAGAATTTGAAACACCAGCACGTTATCGACCCGACTCACTGAGTGCTTTATGTCGTGTCACCCGTTTTACAGAAGATGAAATTAAACGAATTTATCGTGGTTTTAAGGCTGAATGTCCAACGGGTGTCGTTAAGGAGGACACATTTAAACTGATCTATTCCCAATTTTTTCCACAGGGAGGTTCGTGCGGTACAGTATATTTTGTTTTGTTAACATTTTGCTATGAACACTAGTTACTAATGCTTGCCTATATCAATATTTCTTTTACTTTTTTCTCCCTATATATATAGTTTTATATTTATATGTATGTGTGTGTGTTTGTGTCCATATTTAGTATGTATGTTTTTTATATGGCTTCATTTAGTAAAGTATATATGTGTCTGTCACTCTAACATACACATTAATAATAAATATTTATCTTATGGGGCTTTCTATGCCTACTGTTTAACTAAAAAAAAAAATAAAATCGTATTAATATTAAATTTAGAGTAGTTATTGTCATTTATGATACGAACACAAAAAGTGGGCGAAGTAGGAGTGTCTAAGTATTGACCACTTTAATAAATATTCTAAAATAATTTGCGTAAATTTACGAAACTCAACCTCAAAATCTAAAACATTTTTTAAGAATATAAATCTACACAATATAATTTTTATTGGAGCATTATTGTATGCGGAATGAAATTGCAACAAAATATAATATGTTGTAGTTTTTTCTAAAACTAACGTAATTTTTATTTTACTTTTAAAAAAAAACAATACATACTATTAATTTAATGTAAAAAAAAATCTGGTCCCATCCGATCCGCTTTGCGGCAGTTTTGGGGAACTTTTTCCATAGCTGTTGAAAATATCGATTTTTGCATTTTGAGGAGTTCCTTTTTAATTTTTTCGATCAGATTTTTTATATTTTTCGGTCTAAAGCCACCAGCATAAACTCTTCGCTTTAAATTAGACCAAAAATCTTCGATTGGACGTAATTGAGGGACATTTGCTGGGTTTTCCTCTTTATGAACACATGGTATATGAAGTGTGTCCATAGTTTCTACGGTTTTTCGAGCGTAATGGCTAGATGCTAAGTCTGGCCAGAAGATCAAATTTAGTATTTAGAAATCCCTCACTTTTGGCAAACAGTGCTCAATATATCGTTCAGAATTGACGGTCAATCCAGATTCAAAAAACACTGGTTCCGACATCCCTTGCGGACTAATTGCAAGCCATAGTAAAACTTTTTTAGGGAACTTTGTATGCTCCAAATATTTTATTTTGTTATCAGTAAGTCTCTTTCCTTCGAAAAAGTGCCTTTCCTGCCATTCATTGCCATCTAGCGTAAAATATGACTCATCATCCATGATGATTATTGAAAAAATTCCAAATTGTTTCTCGACGTTGTTCTTCTTTTGTCAACATTTTAAAATAATCAAATGTCAATTTATTGATTAAATTGTCAAAGCAACATGAGAAAACTTGTGGTTCTTCAAATATAACGGTAAAAAATTAATAGCTTTTGTACTTTTTTTTTCCAGCGTTGCAAAATTTGCTGCAAAATTTTCCACATACGTTATCATGTCGGTGTTTGTATCAGGAAATCTTTCTGGTATTGTATGCAACTTGGAAATTGTACATTTTTAGTTTTATCCCTAATAATTTAATACATGGTAAAAAATGTAGAAATTTTATTACCGTGTATAAACTAGACATTCCAATAACAAAAATATTTTGTATTAAAAGTCAAATCAATGGAAAATGTTAAAAAAATATTTAGAAAGGAACTTAAAATTCCAACTTATTATTCGCATGCTTCAAATGGCAAAGTAAAGCAAAGTTCTCTTCATAAAAAAATATATTATTAACATTACTACACTAATAGAAAAAAATTAGTAAACATTTTTGTAAAAAGTAGTACAAGCTAATTAAAAATTCCGTTGCAGAAAAACAAAAAAGCTAAATTTAAGTTAATTGGAATTAACAAATTAACCTGCTTCAATCAGCAAAAAAAAATGCTATAAAAAAAAAGAAAATGCTATACAAAAGAGTGCAATTTTAAAAGTTTTTTTTTTTTTAATGCGAATGCCCTTCTGAAATCTGAAATCTACAATTGTTTACCAAATATTTCTGGTGATTTTAGCACAAAAAAATACTGTTATTTGCATTATACTAAGTTTAAGGTAAATATTAGAGTTCGTAACGAAAATTTAATTTTGGGATATCATTACTTTTTTTACGGTTTTTATATTTCTTTAAAGATTTAAGTCCTTCCACATGCGCGTGGTGCCCAACGAAAAAGGTTTTTATACAGTCAAATATAGCGTGATATAATTTGTAGCAATTATATAAAGGGTCCGCCATCTAACGTTTTTTTTTTTTTTTCAACTAGTGCTTATTTCGTGAATGGTAACACTTAGCTCATGTCTGATTTGACAGATAATTAGTTTTATCCTTCCGCTGAACGAATATGGTCCGTATGTTCGTTATCTTGTGAAAAAAGTGAAAAAAAAACTGGCATCCTCATCGATAAACCAAAGCGTGAAAATCCAAAAACAGTGCGTACACCCGAGAATATTGCTGCTGTGGCAGAAAGTGTGCGTGAAGCGCCATCAACATCAATTCACCGTCGTTCTCAACAATTGAACATTTCGGAGACATCATTGAGACGAATTTTGCATAAAGACCTTGGTATGACGCCATACAAAGTCCAATTGGTTCAGGAGTTCAAAAAAAAAAAAAAAATTTATTTGGCGGACCCTTTATAACTAGCTGAAGTGCCCGGTGTTTTCCGGGTCAACTGTGATTTTTGAATGCAGAAAAAATTTTAAGAAAGGAAATAGACGACTTTATTCTGTTGCGTTTTGCAGAATCAGTATATTAACGCTAAACTTGAAATTAAAGATTCCATTTGAAATTTATGAAATAAGGTTACAAAATTAAAAATTATTTTATATATAAAGATGTGGAATACAAAATGATGCTTTCAGTAGCAATTCACGACTATAAATCAATGCGTTTTATCAATAAAGATGGCTCATATTGATTTTGGTGCATGGTTTCGAAAAAGAAGAACTTTTTTTTTTTAATTATAAAAAGTTTTTTGACCTTTGAAATGACTTTACTAAATAATTGAGCTCAAGGTCACGTTTCTGTTTTTTTTTTTTTTAATGGACTTGTTATTGCCAAAAACGGTATGAAAAAATAAAATTAAAAAAAATTAAATCCAAAACATATTGCGAAAAAATCTATTGGCATATTATACGGGGGAAAAAAATTCTTAAAAACGAAATGGTCTTTTATAAAATGTGTTGATTGGACTTTCAAATTAAAAAAATAAGCTTTATTAAAATAGTGGAATTTTTTGATTTTGACGTTTTTGATCAAAAGTAGGTGTGGGCTATGGTAATGAAACTTTTACTGAGGCTTTCCTCGGGAAGCGTAGAATATATGTGAGTAATTTCAAAGAAATCCGTTAAAACTTTCTTAAAAGTTTGTATTCGAAAAGAACGGAAAAATTTTAAAAAGGTTAAAAAATTTTAAATTTTACATTTTTTGTCAAAAGTAGGCGTAGAAGTGGGCGTGGTAGATGGAAACTATACTACGATCTAAGTGGAGGTCCGAGAATTGCAAATTTGTATAGAGAACAAACAAACAGGAAATGAGTTTTATATATGTAGTTTGTACATGTAACGATATATATTCGCATCTCATACTTATTTTTTCGAACATTTATAATATAGCGCTATATATCATCATATATTATTATATCTTATGTCACTATAAGTTGATATATACAGTGGGGAGCACATGTAATGGGAGTACATATAATTACTTTTTACATCTAAAGATTCAGGCCGAAAAATATTTGACACTAGACCTATGTTAAACTTTTATAAAGCTATAAAGTACGCTGAATCCAAACTTTGGCACAGGACCATTTTGCGACATCAGGCGTTTGCTCTATATTAACGGGAAAGCATCGATATACTGTTTCATATGTGATAGTTTTAACCCTTTGATCGCCTATGACAATAGAGTTCGAGAAATTATGTAACAAAAGTTATAAGAAAAATTCATGTTTTTGGATTTGGTCATATCGATTTAAGTGGTATGATCTAAAATCTACATCTATCATCTGTTAATACAACCGCCATCGGTAAAATGGTTTTGAAAGCGTAGTCAATACAATAGCAACTAAAAATGGGTGATATATCACCCATTGGTCGTGAAAAGACTAATTGTTACTGACAGTTTGTTAAATAGGAAATTGGTTAGATCCAGATAATACTATAACTACAGTATAGCTACAGTAAGTTATTCCTAGACAAAACCAAATCTATATCACAATCATTTATCATTAATATAGTGGTTTATTTATGATATTTATTGAATATAATATATTGAATCCTTGTTATTTTATGTAAATTTTATGTATGAGAGAATGGAAAAGTATTTTATAAATAATTTACACATATTTTATATGAATTTGATGATATTTTGATATAGATATCATAAATACAAATACATACTTTGAAAAACATTAAAATGAAATATATGTGGCTGACAGAACCAAAAAAAAAAAAAAAAAAAAAAAAAAAAATACATATATTATCTGAAGACAAGGGAAACAAAGTTTTTTAAATGAGATAATATCACAATATGTTATATTTAATATTTTTCCACTAATTTGGCAATACAAGTAGTACACTCATAATATCACATAGGTAAAATAATCGAAAATAGTTGCTCATTTTATAAAAGTTTTGGTTATTTTGACATAACGAAAAATTTTGATATTTCGTTACCAAAAGCAATTTTTTTTTTATTCATTTTACGAAATTTTGTAAAAACACATAAAACATTTGTAGATATACATTTTCTTATATTTTACAAATTGTGTTTAGTATTATTTACAAAAATATTGTAATATTACAATTTTGTTTGTACTTCGTGTTAAAAATAATTTACGAAATCGTATTTGTATTGTTTTACAAAATTTCAAAATTTTATTAAATTATTTATATACACACACAATATTTTTCCGTAAAGACTACTCAATATACACATTAAATTAACTGAAAATCGGTTAAAAACAAGACTACTTACTTTTCGTTTAAAACAATTGTATTTTTTAGTTTATTTTCAACTGTTGAAAAATTAGTTGCCAAAATCGATAAAAATAATAGATTGTTTTCGTTTATTTCGATACTCAATACAATACATTTTTACAAGTTTGATATAATTTTTATGAAGAATAAAAATTATGTTTTTTCGACCTTAAATTGTGCAATAAAAATTAAAATTATTCAAGTTCGATGCCATACTCTATTCTTTTTTATTATTAGGATATTGTCCTAACAAATAATCTATAGAGTTTTTGTTTTCAAATTTATTAATTTACCACTTTCAGAAAATGTGTTGATCTACTTCGGGAATTTTCTAGGTTCCCATCATCAGAACACGTTTTGAAAGAAGTGACAATCCCATGCAAAACATCAAACATTCATATAACCTAGTTTTGCCACTAAATGAGAACTAATATAAGAGCTCGAAGTTAAAAATTATTACCATTGATCAAAAATAAATTTAAAACTTGTTCATTAGAGCTTGCAACCTTTAGTGGATATACAATACACGCTTTTTGTTTTTTTCTCTTTTTTATTTTCACACTTGGTTTGTTTAAACACAAAATGTAAAGTGGGAGTAAACAAGACCGTACTTTGTCTTTTTACGAGTTTGATATAATTTTTATTAAAAATAAAAATTATGTTTTTCGACCTTTAATTGTACAATGTTTTAAATAGAAAATTTCTACTGAATATTTTAACTATTACCGAAGTCCGTTTTTTTTGTTTATTTTGTGTAATGAATAAGAGACAGAAAGTTAAAAAATATATTTCTTTGGCAATTTAACTGTATATTCCATTGAAACAACTTTACCGATTAAATTTTTAAATAACTGTTGACATTTTATGGGAAAGATCTTGTGAGTGTTCGAAATTTTTTTAATATTTAGAAAATATTTGTACATTGTAGGAAAAAAAAATTTACGAAAAATAATTTGTATTTATAAGCATGAATTTTTTATTAATGTCATTATTTATAGCTACAAAAAATTAGATTAGAAAAACGGGTTTTTTACATGCACTAATATTTAGTCAATTTAAGTAAATACGTGCTTCAAGGTTTCTTTTTTGCACTAGTTCGCGATTTAAAAAAAAATAATATGGCAGGAAAACTATGTTCTAATCAGTTTAATTTCGGTATTTAAATGTATCTTTGGTCAAGTGCGTTATCTAATTATATGTAAAAAAAATTTATAATTATGCTAAGTAAATGCATTTTCCACGGTTGTCCTAGTCAAATTTAGAAAAAAAAACACAATTAATACAGTCTGCAAGCTGACTGAATTTCTAGTTGATGTAAGGAGAATTCAAAATATTAAAAAGTTTTTTGTTTTAAAAACGAAAGCTCGATATAAGGAGTGAGATCAGTCAAACTAGTGCACGAATAAATCAATATACCTTTTGATGTAGTCAATCAATTATAATAAATATAACGGTTTATTAAATGGTATTTTATACAAATGTTTTACTTTTTAATTTTAAAAAATTAAAACCAAAAGTTTATTTTTCGATCTTTTACTATAAATTATGATGTGAGCAAGATTATTCAAGTTCAAAATCATTTGTTTTTTGTTAAACAAAAAACCGTGCAATGTTTATTTATTAATTAAAAAATGTCGTCATCCGCTTATTTAAAACAGACTTTTTCTAGTAACAGTGTCTTAGATGTTTAATTTCGCGTCACCAAACATCTTCAGAGGAAACGCATATTTACTTAAATCGACTAAGGATTGAAATATGTCAATTTGACATTTAAGTGAAAAAAAATCTCCGTCCAAAAATCTAAAAAAAAAACAATTTTTTAAAGAGAATTCCTGAGAAAAGGATATATCTGGACATGCGATGACATATTTTATAACCGTTGGGTGCGTCTTTTAAACCTTTCAAATGATACAGTTGAAGTATAAACTTATTTTAAAAACTATAAATAATACCAGCTCACAATGCTAGACACGAAATATTTTGGAGATCATAATAAAACAAACTAAAGTACATTTTGAGGGGTGGACAAATGAATCTTTTTTTTTTGTGAGACGTTTAATGTATATAAGACCTGCTTCAAAACTTTGAAAATGAGTCTAGATAGATCGTTGGACTATACTTAAAAGCTCTTTATCAAAAGAATTGATTTCCATTTAAACACCGAAAAATTCAAAAATTACTTGAAACTTACAAGAGCTTTTTTCTATTCATTTTATTTTGTTTGCTTTTTTTTAACTTCCAGATCCAAACTCTAAGAAAATAAACTCACTAGACTTGGAAGATATTGGGTATACAAGTTAATAATGTCGATTTTTTTGCATTAAAAATGTATTTATTATAATAACAAAATTAATTGATACATTATTAAAAGAATTGTGCATAGTTAGCCACTAGAAGGGGCAAGGTCTGGGCTTTAATGCAGGTGAGCCAAAACTTCCAATCCACTGTTTTCCATATAGTTTTTGACCGGTCTTGCAACATGTGGCCGAGCGTTGTCATGATGGAAGATTATGGCCTCGTCTGGTCGATAATCTGGTCGTTTTTCATTGATTGCTCTCTTCAAGCAAATAAATTGTGTTCGGTACAGGTCCCCTGTGATCGTCTGACTTCCGATTTTAACAGCTCATAACACAAAACACCCTTCTGATCCCACCAAATACAGAGCATTACCTTGGTGCCATGGATATTCGGCTTCGGCGTTGATTTGGCTGGGTGGCCGGGCTTTACATATAACTTTTTGCGCTTGGGGTTATCGTAATGTATCCATTTTTCATCACCAGTCACAATACGATGCAAAAATTACTTCTTTTTGTAGCGTTCAATCAGCATTTCCGACATGCAATATTGCCTTTCAACGTCTCTCGGCTTCAATTCACTTGGGACCCAATTTCCTTGCTTTTGAATGAATCCCAATGCTTTTAAACGTAAGAAAATGGCTTGTTGTGTGACTCCCAATGATAATGCAAGTTACTCTTGCGTTTGACAACAATCTTCGTAGAGTAATGCTGTCAATTGCTCATCTTCAAACTTTTTCGGCTGACCAGGCCCCTTCTTGTATTCTGTGTCGAAATCACCACTTTTGAATCGCGCAAAACATCGTTCACAAGTTTTTTGAGTTGGTGCATTTCGACCGTAAGCTTCTACCAACAATCGATAACTTTCAGCAGCCGTTTTCTTTAAATGAAAGAAGGTTATCAGACTTCTTCGCAAAACATCTTTTTTAGGCACAAAATTCGACATTATTATAGCGATTGAAAAAAATGTGTTTGTTTACACTTTGACGTCTATGTAATACTGAATTATAATGACAGATGCTTACGCTATATGTGATAGTTATGATATATGTTATCCAAATCGACATTATTAACTGTATACCCAATACATTCACTGAAAAAGTCATTTTCATATGTCTGCTTGGTGAAGAGTTTTATGGTTCCGATTTTAATACATAGTGTTTTGCGCCGTTTAATGGAATTGAACGGCGTATTTAAAAAATGTTGTAATTTTCTATATCTTGAGGTATATCAAGTTGAGGTCAGAATGCCAATAATGAGATACGAACATCACAAACTGTTGTTTGCGTCTGACATCCACAATTATATTTAAAATTGGCTAGTGTGTTTTGTTTCACATTTTTTTATAAAAAAAAAACAGCGCTGTATCAATTTCGCAAAAGCGAACCTCAGATAAAATAATTTAGTTAGATTTATAATAAAATCGAAAAGGCTTCAAAAAATTCTAAGGACAAAACGTTATTCATGTCATACAACAAAAAAATTTTCAAAATATGTAAATAAATATGTAAAATTTGTAAAGTTCCCCATAACTATTTTAAGTATTCCTTTAAGTAGTTTCAAGTAAACACAATTAAAAGCATATTTTCTAGCTACAGAAAAAATCATAAATCATAAATTTTCTTTTGTGTTAAAGAAATCTTCTTATATTTGCTAGCATAATATACAAGAAAAACAGCATATTATTTGTCTAACAATTTGATATCCTAACAAGAGGAAAGAAATAAGTACTATTTTTTTAATATCTACATTTCTCCTCCTTATTAACATTTCATACAGTAAAAAACAGGAAAGAGGCTTAACATCTACACGTTTTCAAAACATGACATGTCATATTTTGCTCTATCTGAGCTTGTTTAAACGTGATTACATTACAATTTTGTAACTTAAGGGGTTTACTAGCTTTAGAAATCAAAAAAAAGGACAATATTTAAGAAATTATAATAAACTAAATAAATACTTCAGGGATAAAAACTATTTTTACACTAGAGAAACATAATATTAGATATTATTCTAAAAATTATAATTTCGAATTCAAACTAATATGGTTACCCGGATAATCATTTCATTATAGACCCTTATTTTAAAGCCAATATCGTGGAGCCTCATGTGCGAAAAAAAATGTATTTTGTTTCACACTGGAATCAATTCTTTAGTCCCTAAAGTAGCCGATTTTTTAAATTTTTATTTGCATTAAAATGGTACGAGGGTAAACTCAAAAAGTTAAAAAACACCCAAAAAAAAATCGTAGTTTTTTATTTTTCAAAAAAAAAATTTAGACAACATTTTAAAAACGGCTCTACGACACACAGAAAAAAATATCACCAAATTTGAAGTGATAAATGAAGTTGTTAAAATCCAACTTTCATTTCAATAACATTTTATTATTATCAATACAATATTTTGTTGATATGACAAAACTCCGTATTTTTTCAATACACGTCTCAACAATCACTTTTTTTGAAACCCAAAAATCTCAACACTAGCAATGTTGTCAATTACATTGTGTGCCTTCAAATACGAGTAAAATTATTAAAAGATAATTTTAACGTTACACTCAGGGATCTTCTGCTTTAAAAATATGTAGTTGTTTGGGTTGTAATACAGTTTCTTTATTTGTAATGTAAATGTCAGTCATTTGTAGAACAAATTAAAATATTTACTAACATTTTAGTTCATTTAAAAAAACAACCCACATCAAATGACTGTTTTACGATTTTACATTCATTTTTACAGTTGTTTGTTGTTATTTAAAAAAATAAAAAAAATAAATGTTTGTTTATTTTTTACTACCATGTGGTTCATTTTTACTACAATTGTTAGTCATTTTTTAAACTTTAAAAAACAAATGACAATGTTAGTTGAATTTATTGTAATGTAAGTCGTCCTTTCTTTAAGTGAAATTTCATTTGTTTTCAACTACAATTTCAGTGGTCTTTACCTACATAGTATTCTAAGTGTACGTTCCATATTTGACTTGTTTTAAAAAAAAAAAGTGTGTATTTTTTATAAAGAAATATTTTATTTGACTTATTAATAACCAAAGTTAGTTAAAATAAAAAGAAAATCATTAAAAGTTTGTCTGCGTTTTAGCGATTTTAATGTTTAGAAATATAATAATATACAACACTCGTGCCTGTCATTCATTATACGCATAATGCTATAAACACATAGACGACTGCAGCTACACGTCTACAGCCTGTCATATATAAATTACACACGTTTATATGAAAACGATTGTTTTGGCACCAACACAGCTACACGGCTACCCGACTAACTCTGCCGCTGTAGTCAACTTAGGATAATTTCTATTTTTGTTGGCTACAAAACAAAAATAGTGTTGACAATAAAACAAAATATGTAGCAAATTAGTGCTTAAAAATATTTTATATTGTTAAACACAAAAAACGTCGCCCCATTAAATGCTATAATTGCATTAATATTCAAGAGGGGTTAGATAAATTTATTTTTACGTTATAATAATGTATTATAAATAAGTAATTGTATTTTTAAGTCAACTTTATATACGTGTCTAGAACCATGCATATTGTTCTATTTTAATAAAGCACAAAAAAGATGTAATTGGCACTACTGAAATAAAAATTCATTTGTATAAAAAACAGCTGTTTACTATGTTGCTGTCGTTTCCAAAATAATAAGTAACTGACCACACGGCGACGATTGCAGTGAACGGCATTTGTAGTCGTGTAGCTCTGTAGCCTGCTGTAGTCTATGTGTTTATAGCATAAGAAAGAGAAAGCAACAAGCTAAAAGATAGCAACATATTTAAATTTTTGTTATACACACGCGCGAACGGCAAAAAGAAAATTGAAAAGTGAAAATATTAAAAAAAAATTAGAAAATGGTAAAATTTATTAATTGTTTTTCTTGCGACAAATTGTTTATTTGTCCGAATAAGCATTTGAATGGATGCTATATAAAAAATGCAAAAGAAAAAGAACAATATTTTTGCAAATTTGATAAATGCTTTCAAAAATTTTCTCTGAAATATTCATTCAAAACGCACGTTCTAAAACACTTTAAAAAAGGTTATTTTATTTTCGTTTTGTTATGTTTTTTTTATGAATTTCTTTTAATTAAAAATAAATTGTTAAAAAAAAACTATACATGAGTTTTTTTTTTTTTAATGGGTTTTTCAATTAAAATATTATTAAAAATCAACAATTTTTTTTTTTGTATTTTTTTTCATTTTAACAATCCCGTTTGTGAATATGACAAACTATTTATTTGAAAGATAACAATCAACTCAACAACATCGTTTCTTAAAATTTGCTTTGAATTTCAACAAATCCGTTTGTTGATTAAGTTATTGAAATAAATTTAACAATCAAGCTTCAAACATGTTGTTTGTATTTACAAGATCAAGTATAGGAGCAAATTCAAGTAAAATATTGTTTGTATTTACAATTTTTTTTATCTGTGTAGAGACTTCATTTGTTAGTTCTCTACAAAACGACAAAAACTGATTAAAAATCGGTCTACCCGTTAAGGCTGCATAGTGGCATCCAACTTTCAATATTTTGTTTTGAGAAAAACGCATTTAAAGTAAATATTGCTCTTGTAAAATATAGGGCAACGAGTTGATTTAACACGCGGTAACTTTTTTTTCAAAATTTTCAAAGCACATGGAAAAAATTTCAAACTATTCAAATACGAAAAAAAACATTTAAAAAAAATAAAAAATCTAAAGCAAGTAAACCCCTTAACACAATCACACACTCTCATATATGACAAACTAAAAATGAAAAGTCATATTACTTTACTGTCACAAACATATGCAAAAACTACATGTGTATTTGTAAAGCTCATATTGTTGGCATCTAACTACATTACATTTGATATTATTATTAAGTAAACTAATAATGTAAGTTTATAAAGTATAGAGTATATTTGTTCCACTTTTTTCAAATTTTCTTTTTTTTTTCATTTTCCATATAATCAAAAAATGGTGGGTAATATTGGTTTGTTAACAGGTTTGTAACAAATTTCAATAGATTTAAGTACACTCAAAAAAAAAAGTTTGTAAAGTCAGCAAAAAATTTTGCTGAGTCAGCAAAATTTTAGTCAGGAGGGTGCTAGCAAAAAAATTGCTAATGTCAGCAAAATCTTTTGCTGAAAATCAGCGAGACGATTTTTAGCAATAAAATTAGTAGATTCAGCAAAAGTTTTGCTAACACTTAGTAGATTAGAAATAAAAAAGCCTTGGGAAAAATTAATAAATTTTTTGCTGAATTTTAGTAGACTGAAAAAAAACGCAAAAAAATTGTAAAAAATTGTAATTTAGTTAATATATTTGCTGAAAATCATAAAACATATTTTTGTGATTCTTTTAAAAATAATTTACAATAATTACGAAATATAAAAATTTTCATTTTCCCACATTGACGACATGAATTAATTTAATATATGAAAATATATAGAAAGAAATATATATAACATAACAAAAATTTTCTTTCAACTACTTACATCAATGGTAGTCTAAATGATGCTTTCTGTTAAAGGACGCAACTGCCGAAGATAATTATAGAAACGAAACGAAAAAATAAACAAAAACAAACGAAACGAAAAAAACAACCCTTCTTTTTGCAATAAGAAAAAGGGACCATACAAATCTACCTAAGTTGTGTGTCTTTGTCTTTCGGTTTACTCTGCCTACATGTCTGTATATGTTTGTTTGCAATTTGACCACACTAGATTATTAATCTATTAACATTTATTATAGAAATACATATTAAATTTAAATATTTTCTTTTGTCTTTTATTTAATTAATAGACAATTATTTTCACAAGCCGGTGACAACGCAAAATTTAAGTTGTTTTAATCCTCAATTTTGTTTTATGTATGAAAAAGAGATACCAAAAACTTCCATGGTTGATTTTTTTATATGTCTTATTAGAGTTGTACTTTTTAGTATCATTTTCCTCTTCTCTACTACATCTTGACATGCCGCGACATCTACTTCATTCTGCGTATATCTTTCAATCTGGTTGTCGTCCACACTATTAATGTGCTTATCAGCACAATTTTTTTTAGCAAAATTAATTAGTAAAACATTAGTATATTAGTAAAGCATTAGTATAAAACAGTTAAGTGCTGAATAAGTATAACAAAAATTTTACCTGAAAACACGATTTTAGCAAAAAAAAATTGCTAAAAAATAGTATACCTGATTTACAAGACGTTTTACTAACTTTTGTACTAAGTTATTTTTTTGAGTGTAGAAAATCTACATAAGTATGCAATAATTTGAATGACAATAAAACATAGATGGTCGCAGTAACTGGCTCCCATTACCAGAATCTAATATATAAGCAGTATAACTGGGTATAATTCGCCGTCAAAACTCATTATTTTTGTTCGAAGATGTCGTTTTTGTGAATAGTTTTACATATTTACTTCATTTACTATTTCCCGCTGAATTCCAAGAAAAAAATAAGAATAAGTGGTTACCAAAAAAATTA
Source organism: Delia radicum (assembly GCA_021234595.1). Classification (NCBI taxonomy): domain Eukaryota; kingdom Metazoa; phylum Arthropoda; class Insecta; order Diptera; family Anthomyiidae; genus Delia; species Delia radicum. Next base: position 139,683,121 of record CM037852.1, read on the forward strand.
GTTATTCGTATGCTATAAGCATACAACTAAAAAAATTGTTGATATAAATTTGTAAACATACTTGGGACTAGTTCAATGAATGGATCAATTAATTGAAGATTTAATTGCTGTTGTGTGATGTCAATGCTAATTAAATTGTTTGGCATTACAATAGCTTAAAATCATTGTCAATGCAATTTTATTTCAATTGAGATTGCGCAATGCCAAAGGCAGACAATTACAATTAATTGTTATAACTGCTTCACACAGGGAAATAATCAGTTGGATTTCGATTATAACTACTTAAACTAGTTAGACTGAAATAAAATGCTATCATCATTATCAACTTATTGTAATCGGAATAATAAAAAATTCGTAGTAATTAAAATATGATATTTATTACTAAAAGTCGGTCCAATATACAAATTTCTTTATATTTATGACCAAAATTTTTTAAAAATATTTCATAATTTTGTTTTTGTGACCTCAACCACATTCAAATTACACTATTAAAGGCAGTAACTAGTAATTGGTGATAGTAATCATCAAATTTTATTCAGAATAAAATTTCTTTCGTGAAAGCATTTATTCACTTGATTTCATAAAATGATGGTTTATTTGATAAACAGTTATATTTCGTTTTGAAAAGCTTGTCAAAAAAAAATTAAGTTGAAAATTTTTAAAAAAAATATTAACGAAATAGAAAAAATAAACAAATTTTTTATGTATGTGAAAAAGAAATAAATTAAAATTGTTCATATGTAATGTAAGTGTGTTCTTGAATTGTCATCAATACTTTTTTATGTTATATTTGCTTTTAGTTGCAGTACGTGGCGAAGAACATCATAAATTTAAAGAGAAGACTTCTGGAAAATAAATGTGTAAGGATCTAAATAGACATTTCATAATAACGAAAACTTTAGCAAGAAGATTGCTTATTTAAGTTTATAAGTTGTCTTAAGTTTTCATATAGGCAAAGCGTTTGATCAAAACTAGAAATTTTCCGATTGAAAACTTTTTAAACGTCAGTACATTCAGTTGATTTTAAATAGAATAAAGTTTTGCAGAAAAACAACTCTTTTTAAAATATGGAAATAAATGTAATAAGAATCGTTTAAAAACCCAATTCTTGAGAATCTTCTAATAACATTTGCAAAAGTGTTGCGGTAATAAAATGATATCAGAAGGGGTTAGAAGAACGTTTTATTTTTTGTGGTATTTTATCATGGATAAATGGGACGTCAGAAAACGGTATTTGGAAGAGTATTATAGATTCTAAATTTTTCAGATTCAGCTCAATTTAGAAAAATATTAAAATTGTAAGTACTTTTTCCTTTTAAAAAGCCTTCAAATTTTAAAAAAGAAAGACGTATTAAAATACTTGAAGACTTTTTCCTATAAAAACAAATCTAATAAGAAATTTGTCTACAGAAAAAAATTCCAGACTCTTAAGACTCTTTTGTGTAGAAAAATCGATAGATTAACTTTCTGATTTTAAGTAGTTTTCCCACCATTCAGAGAAATGATGAGTTTTCCTATTAAGATACCTAAGATTTATAGGCCTTTTTCACCGAACAAAACCTCCGATTCTAAGTACTTCTTCCTGTAACAAATATTTGGTTCTTATTTAAAAAGACTGAAAACTTTTTTTTTGTATAAAAACCCAAAGATTCTGATTATTTTGTCTTATAAAATACCCTTAAGTTTTGAGGAAATTTTTTAGAAGAAAAACGTTCTGAGTTTTCCTGTAGAAAAGCTATCTGGTTTATATTTTTCTATACAAAAGTCCTAATGTAAGTACGTATACAAATATTCCCAAAACCCTAAGTTTAATTACACTGTGATACACAGAAAAATAACTTTGAAAGTGAACTAGTGTAGGTTGTTAGTCTCGGTGAGTACATTACGAAACCGGTTTTAGAATTTCCAATACACCCCCAAATTTTCGAGATAACGGTAAAAGTGCTTTTTTTGCGACTGTCGAATTCAAACATTTATAATTCAATCATTTTTTAACTGATTTTGAATTTTTGAACGGTTTTGAGAAAGAAAATTACCTCGTCTTTCCAAATATATATACTTTAAGTGGAGATTTTCTTCATAACAACTAAAATTTTCAGTTTTTTTTTAACTTTTTAAACTTTTTTCGAATCTTCTTTCAAGGCAACAATATTCTTAAAGTAGATTTTTTTCTGATTAAAATGAGACATCACTTATTAAAGTCGGTTGAGAATTGACAAATTATGATTGAGTTATAAACGTTTTGAATCCTACACTAGGTCACTTTCAAAGTTATTGCAATTTTTTTTTTTTTGTAGCGCAGTGTTATTTATAGAAACAAAATCTTTTTCGTTCTCAAAAGTGAAAGGGTGTTTTTAGAAAATATATCCCGAATTTTATAATTAAAATACATTAAATATAAACAGTAACTAATGATTTATTCATAATCTTATAATTTGATGTACATTTTGTGTGTATCTATTGATGTTTTTTAATAATGAGTTTGTTTGTAATGATTATTTTAAAAAATAAAATATTTTAAAATTTATATAAAAAAAAAACCCTTTTTTTCGGAAACAGTGTAGTTACAACTTAAATAATTTCGATAGGGACTACTAAACAAAGTCGATCGTTGCCACGGACATATTTTCTAATTCGGTTAGAATAACTAACGCAATATTTATTACCAAACAATAATAATAATTAATTTTGTTCTTAAATGGAACAAAACTAACACTCATGTATGCTAAAAATGTTATCATTATGAAGAAACTCAACAGATTTTATTATTAAAATTGGAATTCCATTGAAATTATTCAGAAATTTAGTAAGTAAGTTAAATATAAAACGCAATATTTCAAACACTACAAATTAGATTTTTTATAAAACTCGGATCCAGTTTTGAGCTTTAGTTGCCTATATAAACCCCCATTAACAAAATAAAATTTCTACTACTTCCTAAATTCCATTAAATTACAAAAAAATAAAAATTAACATTAATTTCATAAATATTTATAAAACTGTTTTATCAAAATATTGTTAAGGTGATGACGAAGTCGACTAGAGTAACAGCTTTCTCCGTTTTGCCCTATATCTTTTGTTTTTGAGATGTGGGTCATTTGCATGACCCTTTGAGACCCAGACTGAAAAAGGGCTGCCGTTTCCACAAAACTTAAAATTTTGATCTGAAACTTTGTATATCGTTTTAAAATAATTTTTAAAATTTTTTGAGATTTTTTTTTTTAAGAAAAGGACATATCACAATTGTGCGTTTTGTGCATAACTCTACAAATGAATGTCAGAGGATATGTATTTGATTTAAACGATGTTTATGAAAGATTTTAAAAATGTTATTCATAAAAAAAAAATGTACTTACATATGAAAATAAATAATGACACCGAACAGAAATAGCTTATTTTTTACTTTTAAATAACACATTTTTTATATCTAAACTATTTAAATCAAAGAATTTGTTCATAAGTATATATATTAGGGCGGGTTGACTTAAAAATAATCGCTCAACGTACAAGGAAAATCGTATTCTAGGGATCAAAATAAGAAACTTTGCCGGCTTTTGACGAGTAGGGTCAAATTTTGAAAAATCCCACTTTGATCCATTTAGAGTGCCCCAATCGAATCCAACCCAATCGAATATAATTATACATTCATCTGCTAGAGCGGTTTCCGGAACAGAAATAGAGACCCTAATCTTGGAAAGAGTTCTCCTACTTTCTGAAATATCTCTCTACCGAGATTTGCACATTTTGCTATAAAAACACGGCTAAAAAGGCCTTCTTTCAACTTAAATTTTAACCCCTTAACGGTCACCTAGAATGACGATTTATGCATTAATGCTAGCGCGTCTCCCGGAGAAGAAGTAACTCCCATAATCTTGGAGAGATTCCTCCTACTTTCTGAAATATCAAAGTGGACTTTTTCAAAATTTTACCATACGGGTCAAAAGTCGGGACATCAGAATTCGTTTTAGAGGTATGGTTCCTTCGGCAAAGTTTCTTATTTTGATCCCGAAATTACGATTTCCTTGTATGTTGAGCGATTTTTTTGCCTCCCTACAAATCGACCCGCCCTAATATGTATGGTACTAATAAAATAAAACAAAAACATGGCTCATTACTTTGTGTGTACTCTGGCTCATTACTTGAGCCAGAGTACACACTAAAAATTTTTTATATAAATAGAACATTGTTGGTCTTCAAAGTTTAGTAACGTCATGATGCTTGTTAGGAAAAGACCTAACCACGTGGTTGTTTACTAAGAAGACAAGAATAGAGCAACATTGATTATTAATAGGTTTTTTGTTAAAGTTCTGCCTATTATATAGGCTCTAGCTTTTCTAAAACTTCGGGTTCTGATGAGATCTTTAGCCAGATCGAAATACTAGTATCAACCTAGCTAATATGTTTGATTTGCTTTATTTTTGTAAATATACGGAGGTTGAAAGCTCGTTATAAATAGAAAAATGGCAATTATTATAGTTACATACTAAAACTAGTGGTTTTAACTGATCTTATAGATGATATTTAAAGAAGCAGTTTCTGTCTACTTCATAATGTTCCTCCTCATCTTCGGATGATGAGTCCGTTAGCATTCCATCGAAAAATTTTGACGGCTTATTTGCCTCGGTGCCATAATCATCATCTGATGAGAAATCTGCATCGTATTCGCTTAACAAATCGAGTATATACTCTATTTGATTTTCCATAGTTAAATTCCACGATTTTCTGTAAAAGGAAACAAAACACACAAACGTGTTATTGTTTACTTATGCCCAAAGCTCACAATCGTGTTGTAGCAACTTTTGGTTAAAAAACCACATAATTTTTTTTATTTTTTACAAGATTTCTCTTGATATTTAAAAATGATATAGTTTTTTTAAATTATATTATTTATAAAAAAAAAAAACTTTACTAATTTGATTTTATGGAATGTTATTTGTTTAGACATTTATCAATAATTTGTTATGTTTTTATTTTTCTACAATAGAATTACTGTAAATGCTGAAAGAATTTTTAAACAACAACAAAAAATGAGCGAGAGGGAATTTTTTAAAGTTGAAGCGCACAAACGTGAGCGTGGGTCTCAAAGGGATAAAAAAGTATTGATGACATTTCTCTATGAAATTATGAAGAAGCTATGTAGTGGTTGCCATAAATATTTATAAAAAGTTTCAACATATTTATGTAAACTTCGTAAATACGAAAATGTTTCACTACTTTTCTTCCAATATAACTGTATTATTATGAAACTTTTTCCCATACAACGAAAGACCACCCTTAGGGTGGTCTTTCGTTGTATGGGCGAAAAATAAAAATGAGATTTTGACGGAACCTGGGGTCAAATATGACCCACGTTAACAAATTAAAGGTTGTTAATGACACTGCAGAACGGGCAGTGAAGCTCATGGAGGACTACAATAAAGTATTGTCACGAAACGAGGATGAAAAACAAGTAATAATGCAAATTGTAGCCGATTATCGGAAGCACTACCCGGATGCAAAAAAATTTACACTATTAAATTAAAAATACGTTTTTCAAAAATACTCCTGAATATGTACAAAAAAATCAATTTAAATATGAATACAAATATCTGAATTTATACTAAATAATTAATTTTAATTAATTTTAAAATGTAAATAAATTACAATTAGAAACATAAACAAAAATTAATTTTATGTCATCTTTGTGATTTTTGACTCTTTAAAATACGAGGGTCAAGTGTGACCCCATGAAAACACAGGTTAACTATGAACACGAAAAATTATATTTTATAATAAAATTATTACAATTATATAAAATAGCATACACAATAACATTGATGAAATATTACAAAAATCTTGTTAAAAAAAAAGTCTATACAAATTTAAAAAAACGTTGAAATCCGCTAGAATCAAAATGCTCTCACAAAAATTTTTGCCAACGGATATCCGTAATACTTATGTTATTTAATATTTGGGATGTGTTTAATAAAACACTTGATAGCAAGAACTAGTTTTTTATTTTTTGTTGAATAAAATTTTCAAAAATGTTAAAAAGTAACTTTTAGGTACACCCCAAACATATGTGCATTTTTTTGACTCCAAGTTAGAATAAGTTAGCGATTTTCTGGGAAAGTAATATTTTTTATCTGAGTAGATGTTATTGAACCCAATACAAAAATTATATTACATTTTTAAATTTAGAAAAAAAAATTTTTTTTTTTTTTATATTTGGTAAATTTTTCCAAGGAGGCCTGATATTCAAGGGCCATGCGGGACACATTCCCGTTATACTAGCACTCTAACTTTTTGCATGGTGAATTTTTGTACCCAAACAAATATTTTAAGAGGGGGCAGCCCCAAAAATCGCAAGTTGAAAAATAAGGTAGACCCTAATGGAGATATATGTATATTTAGAAAGTTCGTTATAAGTAAACAAAAATAATAAATAACATGTCTTAAAAATATACAAAATTTTTCAATATTTAACCAAAACTAGTTTCCAATTATTCTGGAAAACTTTTTTAAATTTGAGGCATAGTTTGGGCAATAAATAAGGCAAGTTTGACATAGATAAAGTATATTTGCTTATGCTAGTCAGTTGATATCAAGTGCCTAATATTATGTCTTATATTTCTATGAATATATATAAAACTCTTCTTTGCCTCTGGTCTGTCTATCTCTATTTTTCTATGTCGAATCACTTATTTTTTTTTAAGTAAAATTTATTACCAAACAAGTCGGTACATGCATGTTTTTATTGTATTTCATATGTAATCATATTATATTTATTCTTTTAATATAAACATTTCAAGTATGTAATAGTACATCATAAGTTGTTGTCATACATAATAAATATACAGCAGCAAATAAAAGAAAAAAAATTGTTTCGTTCTATTTAATTTTTGTGAAAATGTGTACATTTGTTGGAATAACTGCGATGGTTATTATGTTTGATAGGTCCTTTTTAGGGGTTTATTACGCATTAAGATTTTTGGCAAATGTATGGTTAAGTCGTAAATTAATTTTAGCTACAGATGCATAAAATAACATTAGATTTTCATTATAAGGTATTATTATGTAAATTATAACAGATTAATGGCGCAGATTTGGAAAAATATTTAAGCTAAGAAAGAAAAAAAAGGATTTAACACATCTTTGAGTTGATTACATAAAATTAAGAGAAACTGTTTGCAACCGAAGGAAATATTTTAAGTGTTAAATTTTGAGTGATAAATTGCTTCAATTCCAGAGAAATTAAAAGAGTTTTGGTTATTTTATAGCCCTTGATGTGGGAGCGCAATTTAATTTATTTTAAAATATACATCATTTAAATCTACAATCAGGAAACTTCTACTTTAAAAATATGTAGTTGTTTGGGTTGTAATACAGTTTCTTTATTTTCAATGTAAATGTCAATCATTTGTAGAATAAATTACCTTGTAGTTCATTTAAAAAAAAACAAACCACATCAAATGACTGTTTTATGGTTTTATTAAATTGTTACAGTCGTTTTTTTAAATTGTTACAGTCGTTTTTTGTTATTTAAAAAAATTAAAAATAAATTGTGTTTATTTTTACTAACATATGTGGTTAATTTTTACTACAATTGTGGCTAATTTTTTGAACATTAACATAAAAAAACAAATGACAATGTTAGTTGAATTTACAGAGCGAAATTTCATTTGTTTTTAACTACATTTGCAGTGGTCTTTACCTACATATTATTCTAAGTGTAGTTCAAATTTAAAATTCAAAATCGAGTGACTTCTATAAAAATCTACTAAATTTAAAAACATAAACATCATTATAAATTGGTTATATAAGAAAAATATACATTTTTATTATCGATTAGATTCCTTTCCTATCCCAACAAACATTTACTATTGAATCAGACTAGGTGTCTATTTGAAAACTAGTTGGATTTTCAAACATTACCTTTGAGAATAGCCTTGAGAATTTGAATTCTCAATTTGAGAATTATAGCGTTCTCCATAAAAACGGCAGTTAGAAATCAAATGTGTTTGTCAAATCTTTTCAGAGTCTAAAATAATAATTCAAAAATAAAATATTCAAAAAAAAATTCTAATATATTTCAAATATTTGTCTAACCTAATCATTATGATAGTAATATACTAATAATGTAGTTGGTAATTACTGTGGATAATGAGTTGAGAATTATGCTGGAAATTTATTAAAGGCAGGTAATGATCCTAAGAAATCATGGAAATTTATAAATAGTACTCTTGGTCGAACAAAAAGTAACGTCATTAACCTTAACGATTCTCAAGGGCAACCAATAATATGTGAGCAAGATAAAGTTAATTGCCTTAATATATATTTTATTACGAGTGTGGCAAATCTTAAAAGTGAAATTGAAATTAATCCTGGTGAAGTGTTCAATTCTTTTCGGACTCTTTCTCAGTCACCTCATTGTTTTACACTTTGTAACGTTAATGATAATGATATGTATGAAATAATTCAAAATTTTAAAGATAATAAAAGTCCAGGTTTTGATGGTATTTCGCCTAAATTTGTAAAAGAATGTAGAGATATTATAATCCCAATATTAAAAGATATTTTTAATAAAATCGTTAACAATTCAGTGTACCCTGACATCTTAAAAGTGCACAAAATAGTTCCAATTCCAAAAGAAGTTAATGCAACAAATACAGATAAATTTAGACCTATTGCTGATCTTTCTACAATTGATAAAATTTTTGAGAAGATTCTTTATGATAAACTTTTATTTTACATGGAAGAAAATACATTTTTATACAAGTACCAATTTGGATTTCGAAGATGCTGTGTTGAATGTAGTGCAGTTTATTTGTAGTGGGCTTGATGGAGGTTCTAGTGGAGGTCCCGGAATATTTTTGGATTTTACTAAAGCTTTTGATTTAGTAGATCATAAAATAATGTTACAGAAATTGATGAAATATGGTATTCAGTGACGAGAACTTTTATTGTTTAAAAATTATTTCGTTAATAGGAAGCAATATGTTAATATAAATAACACGGACAGTTTTCTTCTCTCTGTTGATTATGGTGTGCCGCAGGGTAGTGGACTGGGTCCTCTGTTGTTCTCTATACATTTAAATAATTTAACAAATCTGAATTTAAATGGGCAACTTTTTATGTTTGCAGATGATGTGTGCTTGCTTTACCCCTACAAGTATGATTTATCACTTAAAATAAGAATTCAAAGAGATGCTTCTTTGATATTTGAATTTGCGCGATTAAATTGTTTAGTTCTTAACCCTGATAAAACCAAATTAATACGCTTTAGACCACATGCTTTAAGTATAAATAGTGATTTTAACGTGTTTATTAATGGGAAAGCTGTTTATGAAACCCATTTCGTTAAGTATTTGGGAATCACATTGCAAAAGTAACTTGTCATGGGATCTACATATGAACGATTTAAAAAGGAAAATAGCTCCAGCTATTGGAATTTTATATAAATTGAAAAATAAACTGGATGTTGAATCAAAAATGATGATATTTCAATCTTTGATTCAATCGCATTTGAATTACCTAGCAATTATATAAGCTTACAATAAAAATAACATTTCACTGAAATCGCTTCAATGCATGCAAAACAAAGTATTAAAAATTATTTACAAACTACCAATACTGTATTCAACTGTCACATTGTATAAAGATATAAGCAAAACAATTTTTCCAATTTATGGATTGCATGAGTATCAGGTGTTAGTGTTTGTTTTTAAATGCATTAACCTTATTGGTCACCAAAGCATAAAATTTTCTCAACAGCAATTTAATTTTAAAACACGAAACAGAACAAATTTTAGAATTCCTCGATGTAGACTAGAAACTATCAAGCAACGCATTGATTACCTAGGTGCTGTAAAATTCAATAATTTACATATAGATTTGAAATCAATTAATCGAATTTCATTATTTAAATCGTCTTGTAAACAACATTTAGTTAACAACTTTGAAACGCTTTTGTAAAAATTTTTTTTTGTAAAACATTTTTTTATACATATTTATTGTAATTTAATAATCTTTTAGCCTTAAGTTAAATATTTTATTTGTACTTTTGAAAATGAACTAATTTGCCAACTTGCCTCAATAATGCCTTACGGCGCTGAGGCCGAAATTCAAATGTATTTAAAATATTTTGTACAAATAAAATTTTTTCTGTAGAAAAGTTTTTTTCTATAGAAAAAAAAAAAAATAAAAAAATATTCTCGAATCTAATTAAAAACTAATTTTATTATGTATTAAATTTTATTTTGTTTTTATTTATCATTATATTTTACACTTAAAAAATTTTAATAACAGAGTGTAATTAAGAAACATTTTTTATGACAAATAAATATTTAACTTTAGGTGTTTTTACTTTAAAACCATTTAAAAAATGTCGCGAAAGCGCAACGAAACGAATCTTTTTTTAATGTTCCATCCAAAAGAAATTACTACAATTGGCATGTTCGGCCACTACAGACGATAACAAAAACCACAGCTTAGCATATTTTTGTATTCAATGCGAATTTCTAGGTAAATTGAAAATAAACTGGTTAAGTTAAAGTTCTGCTGAATTATTTAGTTTATCATTGATATTAAAATAAAGATAATTTAGTGTTTATGAATTATAAAAATTAATCATTCTCAAAATCGTTAAGGCATCGAAGTATATGAAAGGTAAAATCTAAAAATAGAATATTGCTGTTTGTTAATGTTGTTCACTTCTGAGTATAATATTCAATAACAGAAAAAAGCTAATAGGAAAGAAAATTGCAATTTAGCTGCATTACATTCGAGGCCATACTTGGGTGTGATCGCTACATGGTCATGACTTGGTATTGCTACGTTTGTAATGTAAGAAGAGCTCAGGTTTGATTCTTACAGCCGCAGGTTGTTAAAAAATTTATCATATAGAGACTATCTGACAACTATAAGACACAAATAATAATACAATTTAAAATGGAAAATCACTGATGACGCCTGTCCATAAAAAAGGCAGAAACTAGTCTAGTCTGATTTAAAAAAATTACATAGTGTTTATAATTTTTAGATAAAAACGATTATTCTTCTTCTTAACCTATACCTTTCTAAGGTAAAGTCCTAACTAAGATGAGAAAGGTTAATTAACTTTTTTTTTAAATATTGGCTTGTAATTACAAAACGAATGCGTTTTTGCATTTTTAGAAAGATGAAATTTTTAAATATCTAAAAAAAAACCCTTCAGAAAGTTGACATGCTTTGTGTATGTTTTCCAAGAAATTTTTTTCACCAAAACACATTTTTTGCTCAAAACACGTAAGTGAAAACGTAGCCTAAAAGTTTTTTTTAGAAACAGTTCAAAAAGCCTGAGAGGTTAACGTGTATACCGAATATATCCTGCTACATAAAAAACAAGTCATTCTTTAGTTTCCACAAATAGGAAAAGGACGAAATCGGAAATTTTTGGAAAAAAAAAATTATTGTCTGTTTCAGAATTCATTAAAGATTCATTAAAAATATTTGTGCTAAGAGATTTTAAGACGTTACAATTTTAAACGTTTCAAGCTACAACACATTCCCCAATCTGTTATTTTTTATTCCAGGCATCTGAGATACCTCCATAACTTAAAATGTTGTAATTACTACACGACACGCAAACCCTCGATTTAGGTATGAGATATCTAAATCGAGTATCTATGCGATTTCAATATAGCAAAGAAAAATATTCAATTAGCGGGGTTTTTCTGTTAATAGAATAACAAATAAATTAAGAAATTATAAATTATGATATTATAAATTATGAAATGTTTTTCGACCTTTGAAATGAATGACTTTTTTAAATAATTGAGCTCTAGGTCACATTTGTATTTATAAAATATCCGTAATTATTTTATATATCTCCAATATTTCGTCATTCTTTGAATGAAATCTTCAGGGAGTCTAAAAAAATTTACACAATCCGACTAAGCGGGTTCGGGCGATTATTTTCCAATGACCTATTCAGAGTTTGCTTACATATGTATGTATATATGGAAATCCTATTTTTATCGCAAATGTTAATTGGAAGATACACCCGGGGAGTTCTTGGATATATACTAATAATCAGCATGTTTCATGGAAGCCATCAAACATCCGAAAATACGCAAAATGACATTTTACTAAAATCGTAATGCACGTTTAATAATATTTTAAATAAACTATAAGGGAATTTTAAATAAGTTAAGTGATTGGTCATGTAATGGTTTATTCCATGGGAACTACACCAAAATGTGTTATTTGCCTATTTTTTAACTTGAATGACATTTTTCATATTCATACTAAATTAAAGTTATTTTTCTCAAATCGTTTTCAAAGGAAATTATGAAATAAGCGATTTGATAACGATAAAAAATATACTTCATTTTACTAAGGTAAAAAAATACAATTTAAAGAAGAAAAAATGATCTACTGCAATTAGAAAATAATTAAGTTTCTATGTTAAATATCAAACCTATAGAGAAAATACAGTTAAAGCAAATTGACCAATTTAATATTTTTCCAAGAATATCTTGAGTATTTTGAAAAAATTTTCAAATTTAATTCAAATAATAGATTTTTTTATATATAGTATGATTCGAGAAATACTATTGATATCAAACAAAAATCTGAATTTCGCTCAAAATCTGGAATCGATGTTTATTGGGTTTATCCAAATAAACAAACACAATAACATTATAAAATGTTCTTTAAATAAATATGTTTTCTACTACATACATATGTATTATTCAAGTGTTATTTTTAAATTCATATAATGTAGTAGGATATTATAATGTCATGATGCGTCAGCTCAAATTCAAAAGGGAGTAATAAAAAAAAAAATAAACCAATTTAACTGATGATTATGACTATGATTCGGCGAAAATATATGCAAGCACAAAGATTTGGATTTTTGATTCCTACATTCAGGAAACTTTTGCTTTAAATATATATAGTTATTTGGTTTGTAATACAGTTTCATTATTTTTAATGTAAATGTCAATCATTTGTAGAACAAATTACATGTTTTACTAACCTTGTAGGTTATTTAAAAAAACAAACCACATCAAATGACTGTTATATGATTTTATATTAATTTTTTACAGTAGTTTTTTGTTATTTAAAAAAAATCAAAAAATAAATGTTTGTTTTTTTACTAACATGTGGTTCATTCTTACTACAATTGTTAGTCATTTTTTGAACATTAAAACACAAATGACAATGTTAGTTAAATTTACTGAAATGTAAGTCGTGTTTCCTTAAGTGAAATTTAATTTGTTTTTAGTTACATTTGCAGTGGGGTTAACCTATATAGTATTCTAAGTGTACGATTAAGAAAATAGCTTTATAAACAAAACCAGTATTTGAAATGTTTGTGATTTTCCCTTTCTTTTTGGTAACTCTGTTAAAATTGAAAGCCGATCTCAATTATTTTTAAGCACTGCATTCATACTTCAATATTCTTTATATATATTTCAATATTTCAGAGTTTAAACTACATAACGTGTAAGGAATATTATTATATTTGTTAAATATTGCCTATACGCCATGTAGCTTTAATATAGAAATATTGATACGTTTATGAAACCCAATATTAAAAAAAAACTTTCTCCAAAAAATTTGAGTTACAATAAGAAATCTTCTGAATAGATAGAAAAATAGATAACCGTTTTTTAAATAAAACACAATACAAAATTTATTTGCAGATTTTTAAATATATTGAGTTTTGTATTACACTGAAAATTAGGAACTAATTCAGAATTAAACAAAAAAAAAAAAATGATTATTTTTTGTTTCTTATAACAAAAAAATATATATTGAAAAAGTAAAATTCCTGTAATTTATCAAGTCAGCTAAATAATTATAAGTAATATATCGTCGGCTTGCCTGCAAGTAGTGATATGTGTGTTTTTCAGGAGACCGAAAAAACTGATTTTTATTATCATTTTAAAACATTTTATTGACATCATAGTGATTTACTACCCGATTTACTAAAATAAAGCATTAAAAGACATCCGGATTTAATATATGTTACAAAGCAATGTGCTAAATTCTAAACTTTCATCTCACCGAATTGATTCGGTTGCTGCAACCTCGTAAATTTGGTTGTCCTAACCGAATTCAGTTGACACTACCGAATTTGGTTGTCATAACAACCAATTCGGTTACGTATTCAGTTTTGACAACCGAATTTACGAGGTTGCAGCAACCGAATCAATTCGGTTGGATGAAATTCTGTTGAGACAACCGAATTTGATATGTGTGTGTATAATAAAAACAAAACTTAAAATAACACATTGCACTATTTGTAGGCTAGCTGATGATATTTAAAATTGGGGCAAAATTTGTCAGTATTTAACCACGTCTACTTAGCCCACTTTTTGGAAAAATTCAAAAATATGTTCCAATTTTTTTTTTTTTGTTTCTTATAGAAGAACAATTACTGTTAGTTTGACAGTGAAACTATAACTTTTTTTCCTGTAGCTGGAAAGTTTGCTTGGAAAGCGCCATATGTTATGTATGAATAAATATATATAATAAACGAAACTTAGGGGATGTGTAAGCGACACTAGGTAGGAAAGGCTTAAATGTTTATCTATGTTTGTTAGCTTTGCCTGTAAAAAATATATATTAATTTATGCTGTTTGGCATTTTAGCTAACGAAATTTACTTTTGTATGAATGTATGGTATGTAGATATAAAAACCTGCTTTAATATTCTATTTATTCCTTTTTATAATAAGGTACTCATTTTTATTTGATTATGATGACATATTTTTACTAGAATAATATAATAAGAGACAAACAAACATTAAAAAAGTATAAAGTTGAAATGAAAAAAAAAGTTTGTTTTTTATATATGTAGGTATAATTAAGAATTTACATATAAAAAGTTTAAAATTATTATGGAATGAGGTTATAAAAATGTTAATACACATAAAATTAAATAAAAAACAAACCACTTAATTTTTAGACTTCAAACCAAATTTTTATTAAATAAAATTTAATACAAAATCAAATTGGAATTCTAACCACTATGAACAAAGTTATCCACTTTTTCCGGAAACAATCTCATTAAGGTTTTTATGGTAGTTTCTGTCATCTCTTTAGAGCAGGTGGTCCATCTACGTTTAAAATTTTGCATGTCCTGAGAGACCTTTCTTGTGCCCCTTAATTCTCTTTTAATAAAAGCCCAATATCTCCCCACTGACTTGAGCTGCGGGCAGTTTGGTGGATTTGCTTCTCTTGGTACAAAAACCACATTATTATCATTATACCACTCCAGCGCTTTTTTGCTGTAGTGACAAGATGCTAAATCGGGCCAAAAGTAAGTGGATACATTGTGCTGACTTAAGAATGGAAGAAGTCTCTTCTGCAAACACTCCTTGATATAAATTTCGCTGTTTATAGAGCCAGATGTCACAAATGACTGACTTCTTTGGACGCAGCTACATATGGCTTGCCATACTAGGAATTTTTTAGGGTATTTCGTTTGCTTTTTTGACATAAATTTTTCCGCAACATTTCCTCGAACATCGGAAACATAAAATTCTTGACCAGGGAGCTGCGAAAAATCAGAAAGGACATAAGTTTCGTCGTCCATTACACAACAGTTGAATTTTTGTATAAAATTTGATTTAAATTTTCAAGCTCTGGTTTTGGCCTCCAAATTTTTAAAAGTATTTCTACCGGGAACTTTGTGAACTTTGTAGGACTTTAGTCCTACCTTATGTGTCACTTTACGTACAAAGAAGTCGTAGCATTTGGCTAACCGAGCTGTTTTTCGGCCAGATGTGTTAGTAGCTCTCTTAAGGAAGCTTTTAACTTTATATGCCTTTTCAATGTTACGATAACCAGTCGTTGTTCCTGTTACCGGCTTTCTTTCAATTGCTAGGTGTTTCAGATGCCTTTTTACCACTTTTTAAACTGTTTGGCGGCATACATTAGTTTTTTTGGCAATTTTTTTGTATGTCCATGTTTGGTTTTGATGAAAATATTTAATTATTTTTGAACGCACTTTTCTTTCATCGTCCATTGTGTAAAAAATTGAAAATTAAAACTCATGAAGTAAATTAATTTATTAACTGACATATTTTTAAATGTAAACCGCCGCACTGTGGCGCCTTTTCCCTAAAAGCGTTGCAAAAATCAAAAATTTGACAGAAGAATTTGATAAAATGAATAATTACATCTGATAGAGAACTTCGCACTGATTAAGAATCCAAAAAAAAAATTAAAATCGGATAAAAATTAAGAATTCTAGAGTCAATCAAAGTTGACAATTTTTCGGACTTACAAAAAATGTTTAAATAAAAAAAAAATATCATCTTTTCAATTAAATTTCAGGCAAACTATGCAACCGATTCATTTATTTTCTTGAAATTGGGTGCCCGTACTTGCCCGTGTACATGAAAAAGCAATAAAACTGTAACAACTTTTACTACTAAAAGATATATTTTCAAAATATTCAAACAGATTTTGGGCAGCACTGAGATCCACTCTAATTGTATACCAAACTTAGTAGATGTATTGGTCTTTAATTTATTATTTAGTTTTTTTATGCTTTTTCATTCGCTTACAACGCCCCCTAGCGGAAAAAAATTTCGGAAAAGTTACCACTTTGATGAGCTCTATCTCCTGAACGAATTAAGATATTTTAGAAGTTTAAATTTGGGATTTTAAATAAAAAAAATTTAAAACATATGAATTGCAAAAAAAATACTTAGGTACAAGTATATGTGTCATGTTGGGATTTTTAAGAATTTTTTAAACGGACAAAGGTTTTTGTACAAAAAAAAATTATCTAAATTTATTTTTAGTAAGTTTTTAATTTAAAAAGTATTAACTTTTTGAACCATAGTGAATGAGCTGTTAAAATTTAACCTACAGCTAATTATAAAGAAATGAAATTAAAGCAATGAGTATTTCATCTTGCACTTAACTGAACATTGCAAAAAAAAAAACAAAAATAAAAAATATTGTAGTAGGCATCGGCAAGCACACACATTTTTTAAAAGCTTTATTTCCAAATATTCTGTGCTAATAATGTTATCTAGTCTCAATATCTAGCCAGTGACAATCAAAGTGAAAAAAGTGTGTGGAAAAAAACATTAAAAAATTTTAAACAAAAAACTAGTGATAAAATTAAAATCAAATATAAAAATTCATGTAAAAGGAAATAAATTAAAATAAAATACATTTAATAAAGAGAACAAAGCAAAAACAATAAAATATTGTGAAAAGTTTAACATTTTTAATATATAAATTCTAAATTATTTATCCATAAATAAGCACAATGTCTTTACAAAATTTAAAATTGTTTGAGTTATTTAGAAGCTCGGAAGATGAAAGTGCATTTAATTTGGCTGTTATAAAAGAATTAAAAGTTTTATCAGAATATGAAAAAAGCGATGGTATTAAATCCAAACTTCACAGCACTTATATGTTTCTTAAAGCAAAATGGAAAGCCTCCAGCCGTACAACGGTGCCGCAGTGGGCCTTTTACAATGCGGGTGCGGTTTTCTTGAAGCTAAACGAGATAAAATTCAAGTGCGTTTTAAACATTAAATATGTCCTGCTAATTTCAACAGTTATGATTTTTGCAACGAAAAAAGTCAAAACGATGCACTGTGCCGGCCATGCCGGTTAATTATTCTTAAGCTAAAGGGATTATCTTTCAAATACTTTATAAATTTTAATAATATCTTTATTACTTTAAAAGTTATAATGATTACAACGAAAAACGTCAAAAGACAACACTGTGCACAGTGCCGCGGATGGCCTATCACCTTGCGGGTCATGTATTTTGAAGCTAGGGGAGTCTTCTTTCAAATGCTTTTTAAAATTTTTAAAATATCTTTATTACTTGAAAAGTTATGATTTTTGCAACGAAAAAGGTCAAAAGGCGCCACTGTGCGCCGAAACAAAAAATATGAGAAGCTTTAAACCAAAGTTATAGGAAAAAATTTTTATGATCTCACTCCTTAGATGGAATATTAGTATTAGTATTACAGTTGTTGTACTAATTTTTAGTACAAAACACAATTTTTAGTAAAAGCTTTTTATATTCCCTATTTAAAAATTACAAAATTCTTTTGACACAAATAGCAGAAGTTTTTCCTTATGCTGACCTAAAAATAGTTAATTTTCATATAAAATTACAGATTTTTTTCTAACCTGTACAGACTTTTTTTAGACAACATAAATTTAAGTTTAAATCATGAGAATCTAAAATTAACTAAAATATCAAATCAATTGAATTTTGTATTAACTTTTTCACTATATAATTCTTGTTAGAGAATAAGCTGTTTTCACTAGTCTAAGAGAAGTAATTAATCAAAAATAACTGTGTTAGATTTTTTATTATATAAGAAGTGAGTTTGAAAAATTTCAGACGCACAATTTTACGTATAACTCTTTTTAGGTTAAAAAATAAACTTTTTTGGATCAAGTTATCTTTTAAAAATTGGTCAGATTATGTGTACTAATTACTTAATTCGGATAATAAGTTCCCCGGTGTAGAAAAGGTAATGACATATCATTGTGTGTTGGAGTATCAGTAAAAAATAAACTGAAAAACAACTAATACGTAGTTATTGTTCCCATTATTTCAATACAAAATGTAAGAACTTATTTTTATCATTATTTTAATAAACTAAAAATTGTTTGAAAATCTATTTTTAGACTCATTATTTTTTCAACTCAATATAATTATTTATGTTTGATAATGTGTAAGCTCAAAAATACTGATATTTTGTGTTCGCAGGTCATTTATGTTTTTATTTACTAAGTACAACATGTCGAGACAGCTCAGATGGAAGAGCGGTTGACTGACAACTATTTTATTAAAAAATAAATTCAATAAAAATTCAAATCAATATTAATTTTTAGATTCGATATTTTTATCCATACTAGTAAGCATATAGGTAACCACATATTTTTTGTTTTTTCGTAAGATGTTTAGTAATGATATGTCATTATCTTGCGAGATATAAAAGTAATGAGATTTATAATGACAATTGTAAGTACTTGCCATTAAAAAATATGTACTTACTTATATAGTAATGCTTTTCTACATCCTAGTTGTATATGGGGATGTCGCGCAAAATAATGACATATCATTACTATACACCTTCCAAAAAATAGAAAAATATGTGGTTACCTCTATGCTTACAAACACAATGAGTCAAAAAAAAAATTTTAAAAAAACTAAATTTAATAAAAAAAAATATATTTTTTTTTGGAAAACTGTTGTTTAATAAAATGATCTCACACGATATTTGAACCCGGGCCTCCAGGTTGTCAGTCAACCACTATACCATCTGAGCTCTATCGACATCTTATACTAAATAGATAAAACACAAACGACTTGCTTGCACAAAATGTCATTTCTTTCCCACTTACAAAAAATCATAAGTAAGTATTTATATGTACGTACTAGAAGCGAAAAAAAATGTGTCTAAAAATAGATTATGAAAAAATGTTTAGGACATTACTTTATATTTAAAATAATGATAAATATATGGACAAAGCATTATTTTGTATTGAAATAATGGGAAAAATAACTAGTTATTAGTAAGTCATTATTATACTAAAGATGCCAAAAAAATACTCTAGTACTCACTTTTTGTTCAGATACCATTTGTAAGCAACTTAATTATTTTACACATATTTATAATCTGGCAACCATTTGAAAGACAACTTGATAAGAAAAAAGTCGTATACAACAGAAGTTTAAAGTGAAAATGTGTCGGATTTTCTCTATCTCACTAATTTTTGTATTCAACACAATCAAGTACCAAAAAATAATCTTCAAATAGTGGTGGCCAAAGTTACCAAAGTAACCCATATAATACATTTTATACTCTAGGTATACTAGGTATGGAATACATTACATATAAAAATTTCGCCGCTCTTACTACAAATCCAAAAAAATAAAAAATAAATCGCTAACAAAATACACTAAAAGTTCGAAAATTGCCACCTGCTTTAAATGTTGGTATGCTTTCAGTGCATAGCTGTTAAGTAATGATTACTAATCATAATAATTAGTAATTAGATTAATTTTTTTTTAAAGGTGAAGTAATGATTATATTACGATTATTTTCAAATTCGCACGATTACTAATTGATTACGATTACAGATAATCCAAAAATAATCAAGATTAATAAAAATTACGAGAAAATAATCAAAAATAATAAAAAGTAATCAAAAAATAATTCGACTACTTTCAAAGATTACTTTTGATTGTTTTTAATTATTTTTTTTACAAGTTTGATATAATTTTTATTAAAAATAAAAATTATGTTTTTTCGACCTTTAATGGTGCAATAAAAATGAAAATTATTCAAGTTCGAGGCCATACTATATATTTCTGTATTAGGATATTGTCCTAACAAATAGTCTATAGAGTTTTTTGTATTCAAATTTTTTATTTGACCCTTTCCCACTGTGTAGTTTATAAACTAAACAAAATATAAAAAGGAGAGAAAAACAAAAAACGTGTATTGAATATCCACCAGAGGTGGACCTTGCACATAACAAACAAGTTTTCAATTTATTTTTTGATCAATGGTTATAATCTTTTACTTCATGCTCATATATTAATTAGTTCTCATGTAGTGAGTAAACTAGTTTATATGAATGTTTGATGTTTGACATGGGATTGTTACCGCTTTCAAAACGTGTTCTGATGATGGGAACCTAGAAAATTCCCGAAATAGATCTATCAACACATTCCTGAAAGGGTCAAATAATAAATTTGAAACCAAAAAACTCTATACATTATTTGTTAGGACAATATCCTAATAAAGAAATATATAGTATGGCCTCGAACATGAATAATTTTCATTTTCATTTTTTTTTTTTTATTTTGCGAAGTTATGGCAATACTGTCGCAAATACATTTTTCTACATGAAATTCTACCAGTATTTAATGTTAGTTGTTTTTTTTCATTTTTTGTTATGAGTACTGTTGTTCATCGATTTGATAATTGATAACCTGTTTGCATTCTTCATAATTCTGCATTCTTCTTAATTTCTTTTATATGAGTCATTTCATGTCACACCGTACGATTTTTACTAAAAATTGACTTTGATGTCTCCGATGTCTTTAAAAATTTTTGTACGTATTCTTCATTAAAAAATATTTTATACGTGTAACGAAAATGCTAATGCATGCATGTATACTAAAACACACGCTAACGAATTCATAATGTTCTTGAGCATTATTTGTTTTGCTTTTTCTATGTGCAGTTAGAATTTTTTTGTACGTTCTACTTAAAAATGTAATTTTTCGTTCGGTCTGACATGGAATGACTCATATGTATATGAAATTAATGACGACATGCCAGTCTTTGATAATGAAAGGTTGTTGCCTACACATCAGAGATGTTGCACTTATACTCTCAATTTGCTTGTTTCAACCGATTTCGATAAAATTTTAAAAACGGAACAGCCACTGTATATCCATCATAAGATGATTAGTTTCAGAACAAAACGTATTCTTTTGCATTAAAAAATAATCGTTAAAATTCTTCATCATTATTAAAAATCGTCAAAAATCAAAAAAAAAAAATCGTTAAAATTTGAAAAAATCGTCTAAATTATTAAAAATCGTCAAAAATTTGTAAAAATCGTCAAAATTATTAAAAATTGTCAAAATTTTAAAAATCGCATTCTGAATGTATTTGCTTCTCTTTATTATTTATTTCATGTATTTTTCAAGATTTTTAAAAAATAATCCAAAATAATCAAAAATAATCCTTGAAAGTAGTCGAATTATTTTTTGATTACTTTTGATTATTTTTGATTATTTTCTCGTAATCCTAATTAATCTTGATTATTTCAGGATTATTTATAATCATAATTAATTAACAATCAGGAATTGTTCAAAAGAGAATTATGTAATCAATACCATTCTTTTTAAAATGTAATCTAATTGATTACTAATCGTAATCCAAATTTAACAGCTCTGTTTCAGTGTCATCCCCTTTAAAGGTATGAACAATTGATTTATGTAGTACTCACTGTGCCTTAAAAGTTGAATAAAAAACTAAATTCTATAAGATTCTTTTTAAAAAACTAAAGCTGAAAATATATAAAAAAAAAGAATCAGGGAAAAATCATCAACATATTTTTAAAAAACATTATAAATATGATGGAAAACTTCATAGATTTTCGTCCAATATAACACTTCATAGATATGGTGAAGCCTTTTCATAAATGAGCAAATTGATGAAAGGCTTCTTCAGATCTATGAAATATTTCATGAATGTTATGAAGAAGTTTCATAAGTTTTTATGAAATGCTTCGTAAATATAATTCAATACTTTATAAATAGGAAGCAGTAGCATAAATTTGTATGAAGTTTTTCATAAATATTAAATAAAGTTTCATAAATGTTTCATATTATATTCAAAAAATTATATTTACAATTAAGAACACATCAAATAATATTTAATTGATGTTTCAGAATTTCAATTAATTTCAGATAGTTTTTGAGTTTTAAAGTCTAAATTGCAAACGAATGCTCGAACAAGGGTATATAATTATTTTTCTGAACTTTAATAACATTTCAACGTTTTATTTCATAAAGTTGAAAAAAACAATATCATCAATATGATTAAACTTTTTTCCGTGAGTGTATACTTTAATTGTCTGAAACTTATTGTTTTTAAAAAAATTAATCATTTATGTGATACCTTTATAACTTTTAGTGTATTGGATTCATAGCATACCTCATAAGTATTTTTGCATATAAATAAATTTATCGCATGGCTTAACATAGCATAAATACACATATTGATCATATTTAAAATACCCGGTTAAAAAAGTTCATATATGAGCATATTTATTTTTTATTAAGCGGATTTCTTTTTTTTTTTTTTGTAAACTTCAATTTTTATTTCGAAACTTAAATCTTTATGGTTCTTAACATTTTTTATAAACTAACTTTTTTTTTCAAACCTATAGGTTTCCCGGAATCGGGTGTCCTTTTAAAAGTACTGTCAAAAGACAGTACACTTTTCGCTGCAATACAGCATTACGCTAGCTTTTCATTTATTTATTGTTTAACTAAAATGTTACTCTTATTAATTTTTAAACAAAAAATAGCAATTAACTGGATGTAAATGATTTACTTACATGTTTTTTTCCATTACGCACTATTAGAAAAAAATCCCTATTCGCAAAGCACTCAATTAGCAATTAAAATACCCGTAACTGCTTTCATCAACTGCCGCTTTCGAGCTGCGAAGCCAAATAACAAAGTATAAACAATAATAATATAAAAAATATGTACAGAAATGCACGTGCATAACGGCGCTTTTCTATCATTTGTCAGATGTTATTTTAAAAGGACGGTTGCGCCAAGTACGTTAAAAAAGACTCATTGCGATATTATGTAATTATGTCAGGGCAAACATTCTGTTTATTACTGCTTCTCAATGAAATGTTTGCCGATAAAATTATATTTTATACAACTTTAAGATAAAGTATAATACGACCACATTAAATTAAGACATTGTGAACAACATTAATATTGTAAGTTTTTTAAACAAAAGTACGATTTACTAAAGACTTTAATTTTTCTCTCTTACAATTAAAAAAGAACTTTGAATTTTATATTTAATAGTTAATAGAAAATAAAAATTTTAAACGAAAATGTGAACTAACAGTTCAACAATTCATACTAATTGTATGCTTTAGGTATTTAGAATTTTTACCTGTGAGGTCCTGCTAAAAAAATCCTATAATTCCAGTCTGTTGAAATACATCGGTTTGAACCACGGATTTTGAAAAGAAAATTGCATTTTGCCTTCATAAAGTCCATAAGTTTTCTGTACCAGCAAAACCACAATTTAAGTAGATTTAATATGAGGTATCAATGATTCTCTTAATGACTATCGCCGATAAAAAAAAAATGGGATATTATGTGCAACTTTTTTTGTAAAACTTTGATTTTTATTTTTTCAATAAAATATTCTTTTATGTTAATCTTCTTTACTACTACATGTAGTATCGCTTTTCGGATTTTTATTCAAAGCTTTGGATTCCATAAAGGGATTTGCCGACGACATATTTGAAATTTACATATATTTTTAAAGAATTTAAAAAAACAATTTTTTTAAATAACACGATGAGGTAGCAATAGATCACGTAGCTTTAACAGTTAAAAACAATATAAACGATTTTATAGAACTACATTGACAAGAACTTTTCATTAAAAGTTCAACAGTTTAAATAACTGTTAATAAATTTAATCGGTAAAGTTGTTTCAATAGAATATACAGTTAAATTACAAAAGAAATATTTTTTTTTACCTCTGTCTGTTTGAGTAACAAAAAATTAAATAAATAAGAACAATCTATTTTTTTTACCGATTTTGTCAATTAATTTTTTAGCAGTTGAAAATAAACTAAAAAATGCAATTGTTTTAAAAGAAAAGTAAGTAGTCCTTTTTCTAACTGATTTTCAATTAATTTAATGTGTATATTCAGTAGTCTTTACGAAAGAAATATTGTGAATGTACTTTTGTTAAATTTTCGATTGTTTTTCAAAATTTTATATTTATATTTTTTCACAACATTAAGAGCGACACTAACTATCCATACCAAGTTTGGATAAAATTCGAGGTCAAAAATCCGATGTTTTTATGGTTTCATGCGGTATGAGTCCATAGCTCTTAACACCACCGTAGTTAGACAAAATAGCAAAAAACTTTCCATTAAAAATATATTTGAAGTTTTAACCCGGAAGTTAGAAAAATTCTTAATTTTTTTTTAATAATTCAAGACATTTTTGACGGTAACAGTTACAATTCAAAATAATGCATTTATTTTACAACTGTCGTAGCTCTCAATATCTATGGAGTATTAAGATTTCCTATATTTCATGATTTGAAAAGTTTATTTAATTAAATTTTTTTTATAAATCATTAAATATTTCCAATTTTCTACCAAAGATTACTTTTATTACTTTTTAGTTTAGTCCCTGTACTTTTTATCATTTCCACCCAACAGGTGTCAAAATCGAACAGCTGCTCAAAATGTAATAAGCAGGGCAACCAGAAATATGATGTATCATGTTTTTCATGTGCGTCCTGTTGAAAAATGGATGAGAAATTAATCCGTTACAGAACAATTGACGAATTATGGCATCGATTTATTAGAGCATATGTTTGCATATTTTGCTCTTAACCGCGTATTTTTGCATATTTTGCTCTTAACCGCGTATTTTTGCATATTTTGATCATAAGAACATACTTTTGAAAAATATCAAATTTTTTCCTTTTCTAGAAAAACTACTTTTTTATCATATTTTTCGGTTTTATTAAAAATCCATAGATTTTTTCTAGATTTTATGCGGGTTGTAAGAATAATTTTGAAAATTCAAACTATTTTTGCATATTCAGTTTTAAGATTACTGATTTAGTTATAATTAATCTTTTACCTATTTAAATAAATTTCACAAAAGTTATTCCAACTGTACTATAAAATAAACTTTAAAAGAAAAATGTATTTTAAGAGCATATTTTTCGTAATTATTTGTTCTTACTTAATTTTTTTTCTCTCAGTTTTGCCTCTTTTTTCCTTTTTCCTTTTTTCAATTTTGCCGATTTTTGGTGCTTTTTGAATATATGTAAGCTCATATACTACCATATAGTCCCATATATGATAAATATATTTCCATATACGCAAACATATATGCCAATATACGTACATATTTGTACATATAAGAACTTTTTTAACCGGGTATATATTTTTTTTTTAAACAGCGGCCACTTAAATATTGGAGTTAAGGTATATTTTTTTAGTTTTTACAATATAAGTACATACTCTCATGCTCAAAACTAGTTAAGTTAAGTTCACGCTTTTTAAGAAAATTTATAAAAAAAAAAAAATTGAACCGCAGCTTTTGCTTTATCGTCAGCTTATTTGAGTCCATGGCTTAGAAAAAATGTTGTCTTGATTTCCAACCGGCTTAGAAATGTTAACATGTTAACAAAAAAAAAAATTAAATAAATGTTGTAAATGTTTTTCTTGTCTTTTAAAAATAAATGTCTACTTACTTATAATTTAGATATTTTAATTAAACTAATTTAACTTTCTTGTCCTATTATTCAACAGCTAATCCAACGTTATATGCCCATTATGTTTTTAATACACTAGATCAGGATCATACGGGTATCGTGAGTTTTGAGGTAAGTGATGATAGACGTTAAAACAAATCGAATATTCATCAAATCATTCATGAGACACATTTTCAACAATGTTTGTAAACATTTTTTTATTCTATATTACGACGAAACTGCGATATGGATTAAATTCAAAAATATTCTTCTCATGGTGGCGTATGATCATTATTTTATTCATATACATATTGATTATACGTTAGGGTATCCTAAAAGTATATGCTAGCACTTAAACGTTGAGCATAAGCCAGCTGATTTTCAATCGCGACTTTAGTTCACTTCCCGCTTTTAAAGTTCGCCATCGCATTTTTTTTTTTGTTTTTTCTGCGCAAACGTTAACTTAAAAGTTTGAAATTTGAGCATATCATAGTAAAATATAAAATTTCCATAGTAAAATATGCATTTTCCATAAATTCTGGTCCACCACATTCAAATTTAATTTTAAACAAGTATTTTTGTTTTGTTGAAAACCGCTAGTGATATTATTGTTGAAAAATGAAGGATCTAAACGACATTTGCAACAAAACATTGCAACTTTTACATTCAACTTTAATTTCAATATAATTAAAAGGGTGTAAACTAGAGTTATGATTTATTAGGGTTTTTATTTTGATCGAATTTGAAGTCAAGTTATACAATTACTTTTATTACATTTTTTCCCCGATAGATCGAAAAAATAACGGATACAAATTGAATTTCAAAACAATAGGCACTACTCCACAAGATTTATTTACAGACTTCTATCAAAACTTTTCGAAAGTATTTAGGTCCCGTATACCCGAATTTCAAGTCACAAACTTAGCACCCAAACATCTTTACGTGCTCTGTAACTTTCCTTTTAGAACTCATGATAAATGCAAAAATAATTTATTGTCCAATATTTCATTGACGTATTTCAAAATCTTTTATTTTGTATCGATTTTAGTTTCAACATTACTATAGTGACAATTTTAAAAGTAATGAGCACAAAAAACGACGCTTTCAACTTTACCTCTTCTGATTTTTGTATAACTTGGTGTAAACATGCTCCAAGTTAATAAGGCGTTTACGTATTTTTTCTTTTTCCCAAAATTCGTAATAGTTCACGTTTAGTCGCTGATGAAAGTTGAGATTTTATTTACAAATGTGTAAGAAATATATAATGTTTGAATTATCATAACTTTTGAATGCGTCACTAGAAAACTGAAAGTTTGGCGTAATTTGTAAAACGAAATCCTCTTCTTAATAAAAAAAGTATAAAAAAAAAAATTAAAATTAAAAGCCGCAAATATCTCAAAAAATCGATAATTAATTTTTCTAAAATTTATTTCGCAGTTAACTTAAAATATTGCTTACAGCATATAAAAATTTTAAGTTTGAGAATCAGAGGGTCTTACAGAAAAAATGTTTTTCCCGAAAGTATTTTTAATAAAACTTTAATACAAAATTTTGTTTATTCGCATAGCACCCTACGACAAGTATTAATATTCTGTTGACATGCATGTTGAACAGGAGACCATATGTAGTTAAAATGCGTACTCAGATTTCGTTATTATTTTATTTTAAGTAAAATTTTTTAAAAAAAAGTATTTAAATATTTTTTTTTAAATGTTTTACTTTTAAATTTTAAAAATTTAAAAAAAAGTTTATTTTTCGATCTGTTATCATAAATTCTGATGTAAGCAAGATTATTTAAGTTCAAGAACATTTGTTTTTTTTTTACAAAAAACGTGCAATGCTTATTTATTAATTAAAAAATGTCTTCATCCGCTAATTTAATGCAGACTTTATCTACTGACAGGTCCTTACATGTTTCATTTCACGTTTATTAATTAAAAAATGTCTTCACCCGCTAATTTAATGCAGACTTTATCTACTGACAATTCCTTACATGTTTCATTTCATGTCACCGAAAATCTTCAAAAGATCATTGTAAAAGGGTTAAAAGATTTACCCAAATTATAATTTTTGAAGGAAAAAGATCAACGCTTTACCCGTATTGTTTTATTTAATGCTGACTTCATTATTTTTTTTATTTTATTTTTTATGAATTAATAATCATATAATTACAAATTATACCTTATTACTCTAAGTGAGCGCTATGGCTTTTGGTGTGTTGTAGCGTAAACAGACCAATGTCTCTGATGGGAATCGAGCCCACGACCCCAGCACTGTTAAGCCAGCACGCTACTGCCTAGCTTACAGGGTGCAGTTAGTGTAAGTGAGTGAGAGGGTATTGCGGTCACTGTTTCAAGCATTTCGGACCTATTTGGTGACCATGGTTACTAGTGCGATTGTGGAGGATTGTATAATCTTGTCCCCACTTTCAACGTTCATTTTTGTGTGATATTTTTTGTTTTATTTTTAGTGTAATTTTAATTGTGCTTGTCCCTGGGCTTGTGAAGTTGGAATCCGAAATGGGGTTCATGCCGGCATCTCCATGACAGTGCCGCTGGGGACACGTTACTATATGGGAATTTTTTAATTATGTGTACTCATTATTTAAATATATGTAGTCATTAAATGAAGACAATATGGATATCAAATAAAAGATAATAATCTCTGCTATTAAACAAAATTATTTGTCGAAATATGATGTGAGCAATAAATAAACTTTTGATTTTAATTTTTTTTACAGTACCATAACCGAGCGATATGGCTTTTGACGCGTTGTAGCGTAAACAGACCAGTGTCTCTGATGTGAATCGACCACTGATAAGCCAGCACGCTACTACCTAGCCTACAGGGTGCAGTTAGTGTAAGCGAGTGTGGGTATTGCGATCACTGTTTAAAGCATTTTGGACTTATTTGGTGACCATGGTTACTAGGGCGAATGTGGAGGATTGTATAATCTTGTCCCCCATTTCAAAGCTCATTTTTTGTGATATTTTTTGTTTTATTTTTAATGTAATTTTAATTGTGCTTGTTCCTGGGATTGTGAAATTTGAATCCGATATGGGGGTCATGCCGGCATAGCCACGACAGTGCCGCTGGGGACACATTACAATATTGCAATTTTTTTCATTATAAGTACTCATTAGTTCAACATATGTAGTCATTAAATGAAGACAACATGGATATCAGATAAAAGACAATAATCTCTGCTATTAAACAAAATTATTTGTCGAAATATGATGTGAGCAATAAATAAACTTTTGATTTTAAAAGTAAAACATGTGTCGAAATATTTCAGAATCAACAATTTTAAAAATATATTTTTAAAAAATTGATTCTGCAATATCCTTGACTGTTTTAAATAAGTTCGTCAAAATAAAAAGTTCATGTTAAAGGTTTGACTACACTGTAATACATATTAAAATCCTGTCGTTGTTTTATGCTCATTATTGTCTCTAAATGTTCCCAACTATAAATTTCCAAAAAAAATTGTTTTAAAAATGTTTGCTCAGTTAATTTGGTTTAAGTTTTTTGGGATATGCATATAACCATTTGAGGATAAAGTCTTGTAATTTTTAGCGATATTTTTTTTTTCTCCAGCAAAGAGCTTAATGTCTATTTTTTTTTACTTATAAAATAGTTTTATTTAAACTGCATATAGATGCGATAAAACCAAGTTCATATAGTTTTTTGTATATTCATATTTTTTTTTTAATCATAGAAAAAAGTCTTACAATTTAACTTTCCATTCAATTAATTTTATTTTTAACTTTATTTAAGTCAAAGTTTTTTTCCAATATACGTTTTTTGGGTAAAAAAATCTACTTATATTTTTTTTTTTCGTTATTTACGTTACCCGGTAGTGACAGTTGATGATGTTCCATACAATAACCACGAACCACGTATAAAATACCAACGGCTTTGATATGTAATAACAAAATAATTGAGTTTTTGTTCTCTGTCTCTCACTCTGTTGTTTTATACATATCACTGTTCTGCTACTAGAATGAACTTTGCTTGTCAAAAACAGTTTGCTTGTGAAAAATTGCACTTTTTTCGTGTTTTCACATTTTTTTGTTTTTGTTGCGAAAAAAGTTTTGTATGTTTTTAATGAAAACTTCTGTTTTTAAGTGGGATACAAAGAATTTTAGTTGTTTTCCGTGAAACAATATGGCAGATAACTTTTTTTCGTTGAAGGGAAACAAACTTATTGAAAGTTATTTATATTAAAAGAATTTTAATTGAAGTCTCTGTCGGAATTTTAATATTTGTAAAAATAAAGATTTAAAATGTTTTGTGTGAAAACTTTAAGGAGTTACAATCAGTATACATGTGACTGGAAAAGTCGGATTTGAAAAAATTAAGAAAATACAACACCAAAAGTAGGTATAGGGCTTTAAAGTACCATATCCCGATTAAAATGCTAGATTTATTTGCTTAGTAGAAAAAAAAATCTCAGAAACTAGAATTTTGTATTGGAAAGAACTTTTAAGATAAACTTCTTTGAATATGGTACAATTTAGTTGGAAAAAGTTAAAAACAGAAACAATTGAAAAATTTGTTTAGCGGCAACTCTATCTCACCTAAACTTTGTATCCAACTATTGAATGTGAATAAAGCGCATCATAATGTGAAAAGAGGTTGCGCTTTATTTACATTCGGGTTTCCGCGATAACCCGCGGTAACGACGTCTAACATAACTAACTTTTCGATTAAAAAAAAAACCCTTATATATTATTTCATACAAAAAATTTAATTATTGCAAAATTTGTAATTTTATATTTGTAATTTGTATACTTTCAGCAGGTATAGAGCAGAGATTAATGTATCCATGTACGGACATGCATGCATGTTTATGAGCATATACAAACCATACATTGAACCTTTATGGATCCATATGTATGAACATTTTTAGCCGGGTACAGACATTTGAACTGCATTTTTTTGTATACAAAAAAACTTTTTTCGGAAAATTTCAATATATTGTTCAGACTACTGTTGTTGTCTAAAAGCTTTAACACGAGGCGCCCTGCTACCAAAGATTTAGATATTTATTGATTGGCAAGCTGAACACGAATATTTTAAAAAATTTTAAATCGAACTTACGGCTTTGT
The DNA here is from genome assembly GCA_021234595.1 of Delia radicum. Classification (NCBI taxonomy): domain Eukaryota; kingdom Metazoa; phylum Arthropoda; class Insecta; order Diptera; family Anthomyiidae; genus Delia; species Delia radicum. The sequence continues at coordinate 139,714,266 of CM037852.1, forward strand.
AGACATTGCGATTTGGTTCAACTAACAATAGCATCTTTTTACCTATTCTTGAAATTTTTAAAATATTTTCGAAAAGGGAACTTCTGCTTTAAAAATATGTACTTGTTTGGATTGTAATACAGTTTCTTTATTTTATTTATAGAACAAATTAAATTTTTTACTAACCTTGTAGTTTATTAAAAAAACAAACCACATCAAATGACTGTTTTATGATTTTACATTCATTTTTTACAGTAGTTGTTTCTTATTTAAAAAAATAAAATATTTTTTTACTAACATATGTGGTTAATTTTTATTACAATTATTAGTAACTTTTTGAACATTAAAATGCCAAATGTTAGAGTCTTTTTCTACATAATATCCTTGGAGTAAGTAAACGTTACTTCATTTGATCATAATTTTGTCTGAAATTAGAAATGGGATATAACAAAATATATTTCTTTAAATTAATTTATTTTTTTTTTTTCACATATCAAAAATTTTTCTTCGCAGTCGCCATGTGTTATGTTAAGTGATTTTTCTTAAATTTTACACTACATAACTGTCGGACCTAGTGGTACAATAATCCGAACAATAATTAATGAAAATCGAAAGTTGAAGTAAATATTTCGTTAATAATCATGTATATTAAATATATTAAAATTCTGCCAAAAAACTATATGTGGTCGCAGTGCTGCTAATCGAATTTGTTGAAAAATCGTCAATTCTTGTAAAAATAATCGTCAAAATCGTTATTTAAAAAAATCGTCCCAAAAGTCCCAAAAATACTTATATTTCAATAAAAAAAAATGGGAAGTTTACTCAAAACTTCGCTTTAATCACTTTATTTGTAATAATTACACCATTTTCCCTTCTAAAAACACATTGAGCAGAATAAAAAGCTGATATATTTTCAAATCTGTGAAATTCTATGAAACAATATCGATTCTTATAAATTGTTTTGTTGATATTACACTAAAAAAGACAGCAACATTTTTGCTGGAAGGATAATTGCAGAAAAATTGCTAATTTCAGCAACTTTTGTTGACTAGCAAATTTTAGGCAATATTAGAAATTTTTCTGCAAGGATCCGCTCAGAAAAAGTGTTGCTGACTTTGCTGACTTTTTTTAGTGTAGGCTTTACAAAATTTATACTTATAAAAAAATGGAGTTTCAAAAACACATTTAAAAAAATATATGAAAAACCCTTCCGATTTTCGTAATAAAAATTAAATTATTTAACAAAAACATTTTCAAATATCGTCATTTTCCATACAATAAATTTTGTAAAATCGTCAATCGTCATTTTATCATATTTCAAAATGGAGACAAATCTTCAGCGTTGGCAACTCTGTGTGGTCGGTTTTTTGGTATTTGTAGACAATAAACATTTCTCCATTTGTCAAATTTGTCCATAATACTTTAAAATACCGAATACCAGCAAAAAGCATTTTATGGCCGAAGTCTTTGGTCGGATATTAATATTAAATGGAAAAGCATAAAAATTTTACTTTTTAAATTTGTGTTTTTCAAAGATACTTTATTTAATATTGACATAATTATACTAGAATAAAAGGTTGCAAAGATGGATAATCTGCCCATTGACGGCCTGAACTAAATACAGCAACTTGAAATTTTGATATTCGCTTTGATTCAGTTTCAGAGAAAATGAGGGTAAAAAGATAAAAATCGTCGCTTGATGGTCTGGCTAAAATTATTTGCAAAGAAAGCAACTCATTAATAAATATCAAGAATTTCCTGTGTTTTGCCAAACCGCTGAAGCTGGGAATTTTTAGTATGATGTCTAGATTCGTCTTTACTTAAACGAGATTTTTGAAAGTTCTATGTCATAAACCAACATTTTTAGTTATTGATGACCTACCTATACCCGGTTTTCTAAAAAATTTAATTTAAAATATGTGTTAGTTCACAAACATAGCAAAATTGAGTTTCATAATTGGAAAAAGTCTTCTTCATCTTATTACTTAAATTTAAATTTATATGTATGTTCACTGATCATTAGAAAGGTAATTTTTAAAAACGTCAATAAAAACATGGTTTAAAAAAACTCAAACGGAAGAAATGTCTCCCTTTTACCAACCAAGCTTATGCCCACGAAGCTAGAAACTCGAAAATGTTTACGGTGTAAATGAAAAATGTAAAGTCTTGCCCAAATACTTTGAGCGTAAAGTATGAAACTTAGAAGATGTGCTTTTTGAGTTATGGGCTGAAGATGATTTTTTTGGATTTTTGATAAAATATTGGTACTGACCTATGAAAAGCTTTTATGGTAGATATCTGAATCCTGAAATAGTAACATTACCTACAATAGATTTGATTTTCTCGTAAATACTTTGAGCGTAAAGTATGAAACTTAGAATATGTGCTTTTTGAGTTATGGGCTGAAGATGATTTTTTTGGATTTTTGATGAAATATTGGTACTGACCTATGAAAAGCTTTTATGGTAGATATCTGAATCCTGAAATTGAAACATTACCTACAATAGATTTGATTTTCTCGTAAATATATTCCGATATAAAATCCACCGATAACTAAATATCGGGTATTTAAGCTTTTAATAAAGAATGTATACTTAACATTTTCGAAACGATGAACTTTCAAAGCAGTAACTTTTGAAAAATTAACCTTCAAACCTCCTAAAATATTAAGAAATAATCAAATATTGAAATTCATATGCATAATACTTTTTTTTATTCTTATTACAGTCTTATAAATCAAATGTGGTTGTGAAACAACAACAAATTTTATTCATAAAACTGTTATGCGAATCAACAAAATGATTATGTATATGGGTAATTACATGTCAAATTAACCGAATATTATGATTTTCCATAGGAATACCGTATGTAAAAGAACAAAACCATATACAAAGTATGGGGCACTGACACTTCTGGATACGGAAATGTGAGGTCTTGAAAATCGGACATACTAATTTATATCGGTGATGCGCATTTCAAATAATTATCATTATATACCCAATTTATGTATAGTTTCTTTGGAAGACATATGAAAAAAAAATACAAAATACAGAATAGGGGGCCTTATTTGACCCCACTTGTTAACCCCTAAATGTGAGATTGGGCAGCATAAAAAGCATGTTTCTTAATTTTTGGGTCTGTATAACATATCCAAATTTCATCGCCATCGGCATTAACCCAAGAACCGACTCTTCTTGTTACATAGTTTTAATTTGCATGTAAAATATCTATATTTCTGGAGAGAAGCAAATCATATTTACCAAATTTTTTTTTTTTAATTTTTAAAGAGGTCGCTTTCAAAGTTATGGCCTCTTGACTTACAGATCAATAAAAGCGACCTCCAACTAAAAAATCATGTTGTATATAAAATCAAAGGTAATTTAATAACCTTTCAAATGCGATTGCGATTGGTAAGCTGTGTGCCTGTAACAATTCTAAAGAAAATTACTATTAAGTAAATACAACTTTTTACAGTTTTATAGTTTTTTCCGAATTTCAAGACCTCATATTTCCGCATCCAGATGCGTCAGTACTCTCAAATTTTGTATTTGTCTTAGCTCTGCGATATGCTTTATACCTACAATTTTGGAAACAGTGATGTCAGAAACAGCAATATTTTAAGTTGAATTGAGATGGTTCAACCCATATTCCATTAAGGATTCGTTTTTATATTGTTACCTCCCCATCATTGTAAAATATTTCGATGTCTTATATAAATAATTGAAAACAAATTTTTTCTTAGTGGTTTATAAAGTTTACGGACTCACACTCCTACTGTTGCTGTCTAATTGAACCAAATATTTAAATGAGCAACCAAAAATGTACTTAAAATCATACTCGTTATTAATTCAGCATAACATTTAGCATAATTTTAAACCGAAAAAAGTTTCTCTAAGAAAGTTTTCTTTCGTTTTTTGGCATAACAAATGAAAAATATCTTTCCTTCTTCTTTCTCTAGAGTCTCTTTAATAAATATTCATAAAATCATTTATATTAATAAAAATATTTTAGATAAAAAAAAAAATTAATTATAAGTTACTTCTAATTTAGTTGCTACTTCATAATTATGCTACATTTTCAATTATTCACTATATGTTTTGAGTTTACTAGTTTTTAGGCGTCGGTGCACAGTGCTGCTTTCCTATTAATACATTAGTTTAGACTTTTCGTCTTTGTTCTATTGTTTAATGGAAAATTAAATTTTGTAAATTTGTTGTCTGATAGACTTTGAATTTAACAACTGAAGCATTAAATGTGCTATAATAATTGAACGCGCAAAAACAATAGTTAAAGTGAAAAGAATTTTTGGAAAAATGTTGCGCTAAAAACTTTTTATTTGTGTAGAAATAATGAAATTTAATTGAAAAGAGGAAAAAAGTTTTTGTAGGTTATTGAATTTTTTTTGTTTAAATTAATTGAGTACTTAAAAGTTATTAAATTGGAAGAGTTATTTGAAAAAAAATATGTTTAATAAAATGTTCACATAGGGGATTTGAACCTGGGACTACCAATTGTCCGTCAAGCGCTCTATCGTCTGAGTTATCTCGACATGATATACTTGATAGATGAAAATATGAATGACTTACTTGCTCAAAATGTCATTGGTTGGTTGGTTGGTTTAAGTGGCAGCTCACGCTACTCGTGAGCATCAAGTAGAGTCAAAAAGCGACTCCGTTTTGAAGAGACCACACTACCCGTAAGGAACTAGTATCCGGAGTACTAGACCCACCCCGTTCGGTTAAGATAACGTATGAGATCACCGAATCCCACACGTGATATTACCGAGAGGTCGTCCAGTATATGGTCACCCAAGATCCGGAGTCGAATATTCTGCAGCGCCGGACAATCGCAGAGAAGATGCTCCACAGTCTCCTCCTCGCCCGGTATGCCGCAGCTGCGACAATGCGAACCGCGTACAATCCCAAGTCTAATGCCATGCCTACCAATCAGCCAGTGACCGGTCAGAACAGCCGTCAGCCTCGAGACATCCCTCCTGCTCCTGCTCAGGAGAGAGTTTGTACGCCCTAGGTCGTAGTTGGGCCACGTAAGTCTCGCGGTCCTACAGGTATCCAAATTATGCCACCTGTTCCCCGCCCTGCGAAAATAGTGCCGGAAAATTTCCCCCTTAACAGTCCCCAGCGGTGCAGCGACTGACACCGATGTGGAGACGTTTAAGGCAGATCCTGCCCTTGCCAATTCATCTGCCCTTTCATTACCGTAGAGGTCTCTGTGGCCGGGGACCCAAACTAGAGTAACTTGGGATAGACAGCTTAGCCTGGACAGTTCCTCCCTGCACTGACCAACGAGAGCAGAGGATGTGACGTACGAGCTCAGGGACATTAGAGCCGCTTGGCTATCGGCGAAAATGCCCACTGTCCCTCGAGCCCCCCTTTCAGACAGGAGTCTGCAGGCTTCCCTGATAGCCAGAATTTCCGCCTGAAAAACAGTAGCGTGATCAGGTAGCCTGAAAGAACACCGCAAGTTACACTCACCCGAGAAGACCCCGGAGCCTACACCACAACTCATCTTTGAGCCGTCGGTATATACCCTGATGTCAAAACCAAAAGTTGGATCCCCCCATATCCCACTCCCGCCTGGAGGGAAAGCTAACCCGAAAAGGTCGGCAGAAATCCAATCTAGGAGTAACATAGTCGGACTCAAATCCCACACGTGGGTGAAGTCCATCAAGAAGCCTAGCATGTCCATAGGTCCTGGACTTCCAGGAACCCGTTGCAGCAAGCCGCGCTGCGCTGCTAGAAGAAACCGCCATTATATGCAAATCAATAGGGATAATGTGAAGCATTACATTGAGAGCCTCCGAGGGGCAAGTTCTTATCGCGCCCGTGACCCCAATGCAAGCAGAGCGCTGCACCCTATACAGACGATCCGTAACCACCCTCTTAGTGGTCGCAGTCCACCACACGATAGAGCCATATGTCAGTATTGGACGCACAATAGCCATGTACATCCACAGCACCATTTTCGGACTCAAACCCCACCTTGAACCAAACATCCTCCTACAGGAGTAGAAGGCTACCGTTGCCTTCCTGACCCTGTGCTCGGTGTTAAGTCGCCATGATAGTTTAGAGTCCAAGATGATACCCAGATATTTCGCATGATCAGAGAGGGTGAGCTCACAGCCTTGCAGCCGCGGAGGTCTGAAGCCCGAATTGGACCGAGTGGTGAAAAGTACCAGTTCTGTTTTACTCGGATTCACTCCTAAGCCACAACTGGTGGCCCAGCTACTGAGAGTATCCAGAGCGCTGGTCATAATATCGCTAATCACGTCCAAGAACATCCCTGATACCAATATCACCACATCGTCCGCATAAGCGACAACCTTAACACCCTTATTATCCAGCGTGACGAGAACTGAGTTAATAACAAGGAGCCATAACAGGGGCGAGATCACACCACCCTGAGGTGTACCTCTCCTGACCTGCTTTGACAACTCGCTATTTCCCAGACTAGCACTGACAACACGGGAGTCCAACATGTTCACTATCCAGTCGCTGATGAAAGTCTCAGCGCCCAGATCCACGAGGGCTCCCTGTATTGCATCGGTCGTGACATTGTTGAAAGCCCCCCTCTATGTCCAGAAAGGCGGCCAGTGTATATTGTCCAAATTCCAAGGATCTCTCCCACCACTCTCACAACCTCATGGAGTGCAGTTTCCGTTGAGCGTCCCTTGATATACGCATGTTGACTACCCGACAGTTGAGGCGATCCCTCGAGTTTCAGCCTTATATGTACGTCAATGAGTCTTTCCAACGTCTTCAGTAGAAAAGATGAGAGACTGATTGGCCTAAAGTCCTTTGCAGCCTCGTGACCACATTTGCCAATTTTAGGAATAAAGACTACTTTAACCTTCCTCCAGCTTACGGGCACGTAGTTAAGAGAGAGGCAAAGTCTGTATATCACAAGCAGCCAGGGAGTAATCAAATCTTGACCCCTCTGCAGCATTATCGGTAAAATGCCATCCAGACCCGGCGATTTGTATGGGGAGAAACTGCCAATTGCCCAGGCTATCCTATCAAGTGTAATTATCTCGTTTTCCATCCCATTAGAAGCGCCCCTAGAGCGGCTACGTTGGTCATTGTCCAAGGTATCTGCATCCAAGCAGCCAGGAAAATGAATATTCAGAAGGTTCTCCAACGACTCAGCCGATGACTCTGACCAGGATCCATCACCCCTCTTAACATAAGTGGGATTAGAGTGACCCTTTGCCAGCACCTTGCTAAGTCTAGCAGTGTCCCTAGTGTTGTCTATGGATTCGCAGAACTCTCTCCATGAGTTCCGCTTTGCCAACGCCAATGCTTTCTTGTACACCTTCAGCTTGTCGCGGTATGGCTTCCACTGTCTGCTGGAATAGCTAGCGTTGAAAGCTCTTCGTGTCTCCCTCCGAAGCTCTGACAGTTCAGAATTCCACCAGGGAGGAAAACTCTTCCTTGCCCTAGTCTGAGGGCAGGAAGCTTTGAACGCCACATCAATGGCCTTTTCCAGGACCCCTACAGAGTCCTCGAGACTTTCGATTGTCCCTTCGACCCTTGGCCCCCTACACAGCTTCGTCCTAAGAATCCTATTGAACTTAGGCCAAACAGTTCTCCTAGGATTCCTGAAGCAAACGCTTCTCCCTAACGTCCGTGTTGATATCGAAAAGTATCCAATTATGATCCGAAAAGGACCTCTTATCGGATACCCTCCACTTTTCAACACGTACCTGAGAATTACCTGAGATAACTGTGATATCTAGAACTTCCTCCCAACCCCTATAGTTATCGGAACTCGGAAACATAAAAGTTGGGTTAGTACCAGAATTACATATATTGAGATTGTTAGTGTTAATAAAATCAAGAAAAGACTCACCTCTCTCGTTGATTTCAGTGCTACCCCAGATTGTGTGCCTGGCATTGGCATCACAGCCCAGGATCAAAGTATCTTCTGCAGCAATGGAGGACAACAGGAACCTCACTTCTTCTGGCGGGGCGTCTCGATTGTGAGCCATATAGCAGGAGGCAATAGTGATGTTGCGGCCGCCTGTCATTTCAACCTTCGCAACAGTAAGGTCAGCTGAGCTAAATTGAGAGCATAGAAAAATCTTTATGTTCTTTTTAGCTATTATACAGGATCTTGGCTTACCCTTATTATTGATGTATAGTATTGAGTACGGGGCACCCTGAAACCCTTTAACCTGTGAGTCATTGACCCAGGGCTCCTGGATGATGCCTATGTCAAGGTCCTCCTCGGCTAGAAGAACCCGTAGGTTGTCTGTAGCAATCCGGGAATGCTGCAGATTAATCTGCACGACCTTTAGCTTCCCCATCTTGTTTCGATATATTGGGGGGTTCTTCGAGCTGCATCTTATCGAGCAGCTGGTTGGCGTCATCGATCTCATCTTTCCCGTCGACACCACCCGACCCAGAAGGACGGAAAACCTTTACCTTGGCCTCCCTTATACCAAAGAAGAGCTTGTTGCCCACCTTCTCGAGTGCTGACACACCCTGTTCGGAGATGACAAGCACGTAGCTCATGCTGTTGTTCTGAGGTTCCTCTGCCCGGATGACAGACCAGTCATTCATAGGAATCTCAGGATTTTGAGCCTTGAGGCATTCTAGCAGCCTGTGATTGTCCATTGCCATTTTTGGTAACCAATTCTGGCACGAGGTCTAGCTGGAATTTCTGCAGCGGGGATTAGCTTTAAGATAAGGCCATCCCATGCATCACTTATCGTAGTGACGCATTTGCTGAGGAATTCCAGGGAGAACAAGTCCATACATTTGATTAACCTGTATCCCCTGTGAATTTCACTGGAGTCAAAACGAGGTACCGGACTATCCTTGTTGGAGATCACGTGAGCCATCACGAGTTCTGACAACTTGGATCGATAGCACTCCATTCTGTTACTACAGGCGAAGGCAACCCACCACTGACATTTGCTAGAGCCACAAGCAAATGATCCCTTACAACCTCATTAAGGGTCTACGAGAGGTAGAAATAGGCTGCGAAACGGTTCTCTGCTCGTGGACCTTTTTCCGCTTCGGCGACTTGTCACCCTCATTCTGTGAGCGATTTCGCTTTGCCCCTTCTACCTTCTTTGACGTGCCTGATGTGCTGGGTGCGGTCTCCTTTCGCTTAAGGTACTCATCCACCACAGCTTGGTATTTAAC